>JAPYZE010008184.1:0-10356 GCA_030522805.1 Leptomastidea abnormis
CTCGTGATCGGCTTCGCCAACGACTTGTGTGCGGTGATCACTACTCGTGCGAAAAAGACGTATTTTACGCCCTTGTTACGAAAATATCTATTTTGTAATAACAACGCAAACACCGTGCGGGAAAGTACTTTTTTACGCACCGTTTTCAGTGCGCAAAAGTGAATTTTGCACAAGAAATTACAAAAAGTACTATCAATTTATGAATTATAAATTCATTTTTGTAATTGTTAATTGTTATGAAAATGTGTACTAATTAACATATAAAAATTTTATTCTTCATATAGTATATGTACTCTGACCCATAAACATTCTACGCTGACTCATAACATATAACAAACAAGGTATTTTCGATATATTTCACAGCACAACATTTCTTGTTTGACCTTTCACCTCCACAAACCACCAGTAATTCATCCACCGAAACATCGCAGGCAAGATTCCATCACCCAAGACAAAACGACCTTAACCCCACAGTCACATAGACAAAACAGTAACCCTTAACCAACACATATACGAGTAAACACCAAAAAAAAAAGTCATGCCATCTAAAAAAAAACACAAATGCTCGCACATGAAATAAAACGTAAAAGAACAAGATAAACGTAAATCTCACGGATAATCCAAATCGATGGTCAACCTCACTTTTACATCCTAGTACAAAAAAAGAGTAGAAAAAAAAAATCAAACGAATCTTTTGTGGGCAGATAGATAGTATGTGTATAGATACATGTCTACATCGTTCGACAATACGAAATATATCGACGTGCTGTGATCGCGTGTTTTTCATTTAAAGTTTCAAGCGTCTACCTTTACACACATACCCTTCCAAGGTATACAAATGGGAACATATATCCACTATCTACCCTTCATATCCTTTTTTTTCACCTAAACTTGCATATATATATACCAAGCTTTAAACGTGATGAGGTTAATTTTGATAGTAAGAGGGAAATGGTATGTAGGGGGGAAAGATATACAGGGTTGCTTGGATGAATTAAAAAAGTTTTTTATTGCGCTTTATAAGTTTGGCGCCCTTTTAACCTACCATCAACTACATTGTTGTGTACATCTCGTCATTTTTTAGGTTTTGGCTGAAAAAAATTTCGAGTTTAAATGATATGTGTGTACGTAGATGTTGCATGAATTTAGGGATAAATTTATACGTTTTTTTCTTTATTACGTAAACTTTATTATAAAGTGAAATTAATGGCTTGGGTATTTACAAGAGAGACGTTATTTTTGTTTTGTTTCAACATAAATTGACTTGAACTACTTATAAGCAAATATTTTATCTTATTCAAATTAAAGTAATTTTGGGTTAGTTTCGACGCATATTGACTTGAACTACTTAAAAGGCTAAAATGGCTTTACACTATTATATAAATACTATATAAATACTCTACATAACCGACATAATCGTATTTAACAATTATTTTAATAAAAATAATGCAAAATTTAAGATCTCATGGTCTTTATTTGTCAAAGTATTATCTATCATGTTCTAACTAAAAATTTTGTGTTATGATAAATACTGCTTTAATGGAGAAGATATAATTTCAGGTCTGCTAAATTTTGCGTTATTTTTATTAAAATTATATGTTAAATACGATTATGTCGGTAATGTAGAGTTACCGACTATTTCATCCCCTTAAAAAATACAATTCAAAGAAATAAAAATGAGAAAAGGCATAATTACATAAATTTAAACGTACATAATGCTCATAATTCAGACCACGTCGTAAATCCTAAGAAAAAAAAAATTCACTCTTACCTAATATAAAATGCAACAATCGTAGAACAAATTTTTTTCTCGATCTCTTTTTCTCTCTCTTATTGACTCCATCGGTTCGCAAGCGTTCCACAAAAATTCTGTACAATTGCGATGCAGCGAGGAATAACAAGCAAGCTAACTCACACTATATATCTGGGCGTGTGAAAGCGTAGAAAAAAATGAGGGGGTGAACAGACGAAACGTCTACGATCGAAGAAAACACGTAGAATATATACCTATATATAAGGCAGAAGTAGAAGTGAAAGAGAGAAGTTATAGGAGGACGAGAGACGAAGAGAAGAAGAAGAAGAAGAAGCCGCGGGCGCGAAAATGGCATTTGCTATATCCTATATAGCTGGCTGAACAGACAGATGGCTTGGGAGATGAAAATCCATGCGCATCCTTCTATGGTATATATATGATGGTGGTAGTGGTGACAACGCGACTATACGACGAGGCGGTGAAAGGCAGTCGAGCGGAAATCCAATCAGACGACGAGGGAAACAACCCTGTAGGCTTGTATATCGTATAAGCTAAGTTTGTATATGTGCAAGTTTGTATTTATATGGTGCGTGGAATTTATTAATTGGATGATATTGAGATTTATTGAAAATATTGAGTGGAGAAATCAATTTTATTTTGAGTGTTTAGGATAATTTTTAAAAATGTGAAAATTTTATAGTACCTGAGACCAATGAAAATTGTTGTTTAATAATTTGGGTAGTTAATGTTTGTAACTCACCTGAAACATAAAAATGGTTATTTTTGAATTATTATGGTGTATAATTTTAGAAAATAATATTATCATTGATATATTTAAAAAAAAAAATTATGGATTAAGTTTTTAATAAAAAAATTATTGTTTTAAAACTAATATTACAGATTATGGTAACTTTCGAATGAAAAATTTTTAATTTAAAAGTAAATTACACACTATTCTATTCTATTTTATTTTTTTTTCAAACAACATTACTTTAAAATTACAGATCTAACCAAAAGTACAGATGTAAACGAATACCAGGAAAAAAAACCAGCATTTTAAATTGCTATTCCTCCCCTAAAAAATCACCATAGCCCTAGGCCAATAAAAAAGAAAAACCCATCTCGAAAAAAAAATGTGGCAACAAAAGTCGAAACCTAAAATTCGCGAGGTGCTTCAAACCATCCGTACTTGAAATCGTAACAATATTCCGCCGCGTTTCAACGATCGAATATACGTTATATTTTGCTTAGAGAGGAAAAAAATTCTGTAGGTGAAAAAATAGTAATAACAGCTGCACTAATAATAATAATAATAATAAAATTTTGAAAGTTAAATTTTATACGAATGGTTGATGGGAGTACTAACAGACCAGAGAGCTAAAAAATCGAGTTAATAATTTTATAAAACTTGTTATTATACATCTGTAGTGTACTATCAAATTTTTCCTCAATATTTGCTTGGATCTAGTATCCATAAATATGAATAAATAAAAAATGTTATATTTCCATTCCATCAACTATTTTTTCATTTCAACAAATAAATACTTAGCTACATTTAAACAGAAAATTTTCAATTAATTCAAATTGTTTTTTTATCATCCGATAATTAAAAGAAAAGTAAACACTTGTAAACTTATCAACTCGAGATCAAATTATCAGCAAAGCTCTCTGACTCAGAGACTCTGAGCTTGAGTATACCCGAGAGAGAAACCAAAAAAAAAAGAGACATACATCTAAAAGAATCACAAAACAACGAGTCAAGTTCGAAGATTTAAAAAAAAAAAGTACCTCGAGTTCATCGACTTGAAAGCAAACATATACACACACACACACACATATATATATACAAGTACGTATGTAATCATTCGCGAACATATGAAAAGCCGATTACACACCGCAAGATCGAAAAAAAAGAGAGAAGGTTTCTAAAAAGTCTACACCCCCCGTCTTCATCGTAATGTCTCATCTTGGTAGTGTATACGTCCAGTTTCGTAAAGTTGAAAAGACTCAGATTCTCCTGTATGTACATGTATACTATACACACACACACACACACAACCATATGACCTTTTCTACAAGCCAAGACGAAAAAGAGACGACGGAGCAATTTGTACCCTTACAGAGAAAGAAATAAGAGTGTAAGAGAGAGGGGAAGTCTTTTTAAAGTTGAGTAATAACGCGAGAAAGAGAGAAAGAGAGAGCTTTATGGTATGTAAGCGTATATGCGTATGTATGTATGTAAAAGTGACTATACTTTCCATCCTTCTCTTCGTTTAATGAAGTGCTACTGTGTATGTATGTATGTATGTATGTATGTATGTATAGAGTAACTGAAAGTTGGGTGATTATATATGCAAGAGTTGCGAGATGGCGATTCCGAAAAGCTCCATGTATGTATATCACGAAAGCTGCATCTGTTTTCTAACATATTTGACTATTAACCTGCCCGACGTCGAAAATATAATAATCGAGTCGTATATGGGTATAGTGAAAATTTGTGGATTCTGATGATGTATTTGTTTATATGGTATTTCAATTAAACTATATAATTTTTATATTTTTTTTTTAAATGTAAATTTCAATATTACCGTAAAATATAAAAATATATTATTCGAAGAATATCGAGAAACATCAATCGTCTAAACTTGAAATCACTTCACAAACCATTTCAAAGCTCAACGACCCAGACAGAAAGGATAAGAGATTGTAAACCTCTATATCATCATACCTCACTGAATTGACAAACTTGCCTATACAGCCTGAAGCAGATTTGAAAAAAAAAAATATTGAAACTACGTCGATTATCACGCTCTTCGTCACAGAATCCACATTTCATATTGCAAGATAAAGTCTTGACTTTACATTTATGATTGAAGTGCGAAATGCTTTTGGATGAGTTTTTTTTGGAGGGGGGGAGAGAATATACAAATGAAATATCAGATTTTTTTTGTAAATGGAAAAAGAGAGAAAAAAGATGATAAAAGATGAATTGGGTTATGTGTACAGATATGAAAAAGTTTGTTTTTTATTTTTTTTTTTTTTCATCAGTCAAGTGGTTTTGCTTATTCTTTATTTTACAAGCATTTTTGTTATAAGCTTGGATATTAAAGTAAAGAAAAAAGTCATTTTTTATTTTGAGAGGAAGTAATTTTTTTAAGTAAGTGTGAAATATATGGTATCCAAGTAATAAAGAGAAGAAATTGATCTTAAAGTGTATACTCTTTTAATGAAATAAAACTTTGTTGGTATACACGTGAGACTAGTAGCTGAGGAAACATTTATTGGAAAATATTGGTTCGAGTTACTATTGTTTAAAACCTTTGTTAATAAATATTTGTTTGAACAATTTTCTTAATAATAAAAAGTATTTTTCTATAGCTAGTCAGCTTTATCTTCTTTATAAGAAAATATATATTCTGTCTTATATATTTATATAAAATTTTAAAAAAACTTTTATTCTACGAAACTTCTATTCTGAATTGTTACAAAATTTTTCACAAATAAAGTTTTTCTTACATAATAAAAACTTATTCAAGTATTACATACTTTTTTTTAAAATTTACAAAAAATTCATGTTAAATCAAA
The DNA here is from genome assembly GCA_030522805.1 of Leptomastidea abnormis. Lineage (NCBI taxonomy): Eukaryota > Metazoa > Arthropoda > Insecta > Hymenoptera > Encyrtidae > Leptomastidea > Leptomastidea abnormis. The sequence goes on from JAPYZE010008184.1 coordinate 5,339, forward strand.
ATTTGAACAAATTTGTTGAATATGTCGAATTTTTCCTTTCAAAAAAGCTTTCTCTTGCGTGCATTGAATTATTATTTACGCAATACTATACTTAATTTAGCTAGATAAATGTATCGTCTGATTTTTTGAGAATTTTAAAAATGGAATATGAGAACTGAGTATTAACATTTTTTAAGACGATTGGCTACTCATATAGGCAACACAAGTGCAAAAGACAAATTAATCCGTGAGGTCAACAAAGTATAAACCTCTACCCGAACTAAGTCGACGTTAAAACAACAGTCTGCTAATAAAGCTCAATAATATAGACACTAGCATTATATACATTGCTTCTAGTTTAGCCTTGCATCCATGAAGTTTTTACGTCTGAGATTTACGATTGTTGGCCCTGAAACTTTTTTATTCAACTACAAAATATGGGCATGAAGAAAGCTGTTTGTATATCATGCATTAGAGTTAAGAAACTTTAAAAGTATCGGTCGTAATGTGGTACATAGTTTGGCTTTTTAAAATAACATAATTAAATATTTTTTGTTACCATATAATTATTTTTTATTCTCTTTTTTTGTAAAATTAACATAAGAATGATTTATACTTTTACTTCATTATTATTTATTACCTTTTAGTGTTACAAGACCTTGAAATCATAAGTGTCGAAAAAATAAAATAACATTTTATTATAATTACTAAAATAACATAAGAATTTAAAAAAAAAGCACTTATTGTCTCGATATCGTAGTTTACTTTGCATTAAAGCTCATATCATTAATCAGACCTCCCTTGAATTTTTCTAAAGTTTTAGAAAAGACATTAATTTTACTTAAATTTATACGTATAGGTATCACTATAAAAGATGTCAAAAGTTGAAAAGAAATTTGCATATGGTTTTTACAAAGTATAATATTGGTAGGCTTAATTATATCTTAAAAGAATTTGAAAATGAAGAAATTATCGTTAAAATTCAGTATTGGTACCAGCTATCATGAATTTATTATAAACGTTTGTGACTAGCAAACATTTCAATAAAGACAAGTATTTATTTTTCTATATAGAAGAGTCAGGAATGGCTTAGTTTGCGGAATAATGGTTTTGTAATCTACAGATTGTGGGTTCGATTCTTGGCGTCCGCTAATTGTGAGGCATTGTGCAAAGTCTCTCGTAAGCTGAAATATACTCAACAGAGTTTCGATAAGGCTTTATAAAAAAATAAAAACAATTAATAAATTTATCTTTACATTATATTTGCACAATAACAACTCGCATCTCTGTATTTATGTATTAAGTAAGGCGAGCTTATATTTATATTTTTGTGGTGTGGTTATTATTAAATTAATTTCATTAGTTTAATTAATATTTAATTGAATTAAAGTATTTTATCACCGTTTTTTTATTAAATACCTTTTCATCATTCCAATCTCAAAATGACATTTTTATACCAAATTTTGAGGTTTAAATGATAATCCTTTACTGTGTAATATACGTGCGTTAATTAATTTTGAAAATTAATAATTTGTTAATATTATATCTTTGCAGAAAATCATCAGAGTTCTGGTATACAGCTTGCCAAATCTTCTCTATTTTTTTTTTTTAACTTTGTAAGAGTAATGCAGCGCTACAAACTATTACCAGTACTTGGTCAAAATCCTTCAAGTTTAAAAATCAATCCTGGTTTAACATTAATACTAACAACCATTTGAAGTCTATTTTTATACCAAGAAATTAAGTAAATTAAAAATGAAATCTTTCAAGCCTTTATTTTCTTAAGTAACATTTGAAGATTTAAAGTTTTGAGATATGTCAGCCAACAAAACGTAGGCCTTGTATTTCAAAGATCGTGTGTTCGATTCCCTAGCTCTAGTCTGAAATACGCTTCTTTAGAGTATCAAAAAAGACCTTAAAAAAAATAAAAAAAATATATTAAGCCATTTTAATAAATTAAAAATTTTTATTGTCAAACTATGTCTTTAAAAATTAAAAAGATTCTCATAATTATATAAATATTACATAAATGTTACATATCTCACGTTGATAATTTAAGACAAATGATCATAAAATAAAACTTAAGTAATAAAGACTATCAAAACTATTTTTTTTTGTTTTTATAATTTGCTCTTAAGTAGAAAACGTCTTACACTAATGAAAGAACGTTATTTTACAAACTTGTCTTGAAAATATGTTTTATGATTACTATTACAAAGCTTTCTTTATGGGAAAATAAAATTCAAGCAACTCAGAAAAAACTAGATAAGAAAAAATCCACCTAAGAAAAAAATAACTCACGATGGTCAATCAACAGTAGAAGCATACGTTTCACCACATAAAAAAAGAAAAAGAAAAAAAACTTAAAAAGCTTTCTACAGAGTCACATACATACAAAGCTATATCAGAAACGAAACGTACGTATATAACGTAAAGCTCGCTCAGAACCTCCTCTCTTATTCGACTAGATATACGTTTCTCCAACGAAAAGCCCCAGTGTCAACAGGCCACTCTCTCTCTTTCTCATTCTCGTATTACCCTTCTTCTTCTTCTTTTCGACTCTTTACTCGCGTATATATATATGCAAAAGAAGAAAGCTTGGTAAAAAGAGGGAAAGAAAAAGACTATGTCCGCAGGCCTAGCTTTTTTTTCTCTTTCTCTTTGCTACGACTCTACATGTCATACCACGCTCTTTTGGACCTCTTCTTTATATGTATAAGAGAGAAGGAAGGTAAAAAAACTTATATCCGAGCTTTATTTCTCACGACTCTTGGGTGTGGTTCTGTATTTAAACTCTTACTATGACGAAGTAACTGGTGACGCGTTACCATAGGGAGACTGAGAAAAAGTTATGTTTTTTTTTCTCAAAAATTCGTGTCAAGTTTTTCTCGCACGAAAACGCACGTGTAATTAGTCATATAAGCATTGCTGACACTTTTGCGTTTCTCAACAACGTCACTTTCTAACTCACTGTTTTTTTTTTATTATTTTTCTTTTTGTTTTTCTCCCTATTCACTTTGATGCGAGCTTTACAACGACCGCTTATTTTTTTGCTTTTACTCATAGCTGCGAGCTTTTTTTTCGTACTTTTGTAAAAGCCTGAATTCAGCTGATTTTAAGTGTGCAGTTATTTATTTGTTTATTTATTTTTTTTTTAACTTTTATGAATTTGTTGATAAATTTATCAAACTTTTATTTTCAAACTCTATAAATATTTTAATTGAAGTACTTTTTTGTAGAAAAAAATTTTTGCTCTGTTGAGTTTTGAATTATTTATAACTATATAAACTGTGACTATCAAACATTATACTCTTTTTTTTTGTAACAACTTCAACAAATGTTTATAATTTAAAAATTTATTTATCGTTAATTATCTACATTGCTTTTATATTAATATAAATTTAACGTAATTACTAAATTCTAATATTCTTTTTAATTTTTATTTTTATTAACTCAGACAGTAACCTTATTAATTAATTAGAAACTTTAGAAGCTACTCTATCAATAAATTCATCAAGGCTAATCCTACCCAATCAAAAATTAAATTTCAATAAAATATTTAAATCTCAGTATCCTCGTATAAAATATTAAAAAACAATTAATAATTTAAAAACATTGTCTACACTATATTATAAATTTTCTCTCGTATCTGTCAGGATCTATCTCTTGACATCACGTCACCAAAGAGAGATATTCTCTCTCTCTTTGTTAGAGTTTTGGGAGACGATTACGCACAGACTCTGGACCCCGAGAGTAATTTACTCCTTACAATATATATGTATGTAGAATAAGTTGGCGAGTTTTCGTCGAGAAATAGGTTTGCCTTTGAGATCATCTTGGTGGCTGTAAGGGGGTTCGTAAGTGCACTCGGATTTTATAGATATATATGTGGTATTCGTAAGTTTTTACTCAGGACTATTCTTATCTCCTTTTCTTTAAAATTTTTCTCCTTTTTTTTTAAGATTCCGAAGTGTTGAAAGTTTTGACAGTTTTCCACGCTAGTTTCGTTTTTTTTATTCTCAAACTTGAAGTTTGATCATTTCCTCGTTTTTTTTTTTCATTAGTGAAAGATTCTTGAATGTCGAGTTCGAAGATGAGTCTGAACATTCCTTCGTCAAAGTTTTTTTTACTGTCTTAAACGTTCTTTTTATTTAAAAATTTTGACTTTTCTTTTTTTTTTTTCAAGAAGTTTGTACAGAAAGTCTTGTTAGGTATTTAAAAAGGAGTATTTAAAATATCTTTCTAATTAACTATTATTTTAAAAAATTGTTCACATATTTAATAAAAATAATTATTCAAACTCAAATAAATTCATAAAAAAAAATTAATAACAATACATACCATCCATCCTCATTAGCAAATAACCAATCCATCAAATCAATAAAAACCAATCCCATATTACCTACATACCTCGTTACTCTTTATTAATTATTTAACAAAAAAACTCTACCCTTATCCAAAGTAAAAATCATCATTTATTAACCAACTATTCAAATTTCAACATCAACCCTGACATTTCTTCAAACCCCATATCTCCAAAACCCTTCATAATTTAAAACACAAGAAAAACTATATATACACACTCGTCAAAACATATCACCCAGAGAGTATAACATACACACTTGGCTAAACAGAGGTAATTAGTCTTCTCCTTTCTCTTCATCCACCTTTTTTCGCCAACAGCTAACATAAAAAAAAATAGAAAAGAAAAAACTTTTACGAGACGAGAAACAATAGCTGCGTACAGCCTTTCCAACCCATGGTAAACTCATATATTTTTGGTGTATATATGAGTTGTAGTACTATACTGAGCGTATATATATAAAGGGAGTCGAAGAGCTTGACAAGAGGAAAAAGGAAGGAGGGGGAGAGGGAAAAAGTAGTTAGGGTATACAATGGCGTTGTCGAGGCTGACGAGTTGAGTGTAGTATGTAGTAGTAGCAGGGATGGCTATGTAAATTACATTTTGTAAAAAAGTAGGTTTTTTACATGTAAAAAACTATGTAATTTACTGTCGGAAATTTTTGATGTTTTTGACA
>JAPYZE010008187.1:0-10000 GCA_030522805.1 Leptomastidea abnormis
AATTCTACTTAGCGTATTTTTCGTTAAATCAGGACTTAACGTATTCTTCGTAAGACAACTATACTTTATCATAGTTTTCGTACGGGGCGTCGATATGTGATATACATATAGGGGTCTACTTTACGCTCGCGCCTATCTTTCACCTGATGAAATTGAATTGTATGTACGTATATGTATATAACACATATATGCTTATTTTAGTTTTATTGACTTTCGATTTACAAGGAGAGCGAGAGCATAACCAACTGCACCCGGATTGACCATGATTTTTATCGTTTCTATATAGACACGTAGTTTTATCCTGCGGATATACTTGATTTTTTTTTTTTTTTTTACTGATTTTTTTTCCAAGTGTCAATGGCAACGATTTTCTTGATTATAGTAATTTCTCCAATAATTTTTATTCAAACGGTAACTATGCATACATATAAAAAAAATAATATACAAAAACAAAAATTAATATTTGTCAACTATCAAAATACCACATAGATATATAATATATTCTTATACAATCTATGCTCGAATAAGCAAGAAATTCTTGCAACCGTCTAGACATATAAAATAACAGGTCTTTCGCGGATCGCAGCGCATCTCAACCCTTTTCCTATATATATCTCCATAGTCTCTGTAACTCGCATATAGCATCAAGCATATCCTATACATATTATATACCTACACCACCAGAGAGACCCACTTCCCGAGAGCCCTAGACCTCTTATATTATATATACCTACCATATACATATACTTTAAACACATATTATATATATAACATTACAAGTCACGCTTACATACCAACGCGTGTATAATATCGACGTAGCAAATCTCGAAACCGTCGGCGTAAATAATTGGAGCAATGCAGCAGCAGCAATACATATTATACTCAGCAATGGTACACACACTCCTGCACTACTGGTCTGCTATACAGCTCTCGGTCAGTTGGTTGAAGAAGGGGCTTCGCGAGAGAGAGAAAGAGTATGTGGGGGTGGTACTGATTAATGGTCCGATTTACTCGAGAATATCTCTCTCTCTCTCTCTTTCTACCTTAGAGCATGTATATACCCGCTAGTTTAGCATATACATATGCATTGCCTTGAAATAACCCATCTTTATTAATAGCTCGATGCGCATTAGAAGCAAAAGATGCCGGATCCGCGATAGCTTTGGAATAACTTTTACCCGCAACGATTTTTTTCTCCCCCCTTTTTTATTTCTTCACCCAACGATGTGCCACTGTTATACCAGATTAATTACGAGTAAAAAAGAGAGAGAAATGAAATGGGGAGCTTCGCGACTTATAGTGCATATGAGATTCGATTATGATCGCAAGCGTTTATTCATACGCCTGATTAAGGCCCTAGGAGAGAAATAGAGGTGCTAGAATCTCACCTATCTGTTTATTTTATGAGAAGTTTTAATCAACAGAAAAACAAATCTTGCGTTCACAAACTTGTAATAATACACTCTGGTATCGTAATTTATAAAGAGTGCAAGCTCATCTTCTTACTCTCTTTCTCTTTTAAAGTGACTAGTAGTTTCTGCAAACTAAGGGTCATGTTGTTTTCAATTTTGAACAATTTATGTCTTAAGAGATACTGTCCAATAGATTTTGTCAATGAGAAATATATATATATATATATATATATATATATATATATATATATATATACTGTTTACATAGTTTTGTCCTATTACACACTAAAATGGAAATCGGTAGTTTTTATAAAAGCTTCGACAATTTTTTTAACCGAACTTGAAATCTACGGACTTTTGGAATTTTATTGAGAGAAAAATATTGTGTGAAATTTCAACACTTGGTATAGAGTACCTATATAGCAAGAACACTTGAAAAATCGAATTAACTGCCGGAAAAGTACACACACACACACACACGCGCGCGCGTATGCACGCACACACATACATATACAGAAAGTACAACGATAGTAGTAGGAAGATTGGTATCAGGTGTTGGTGATGGTGATATGAAAACTCTCGCGTCGTCGTTCGCATACAGTAGCCAACGGTGTGTTCTATCGTTCTCGTAGATAGAGAGAGAGAGAGAAAGAGAGCTTCGTTTTAATTTACGACGTGTGTGCAGGGGCGTTAGTTGCGACTCTTGGGTTGCTGCCTATATGTAGTATAAAACCGGCAGTAAAAGCGACCGCACACACACATAGGTATAGGTATAATATATACGAGAAAGAACACACATGCACCACGTGTGCAGTACACAGTTCGTAAGTGCAATTTCCCGCAAAATTATCGCAATTTCGCGCCACCTCAAAAATAGATGTATGTATTCTCTCTTTTTCTTGCTAGACGACGGGTTTAAATGTTTATTTCTTTTTTTTTTATATTCGCTGTTTTTACGTCGACCTTGAATTATATGCTCTCAAGTCGATGCTATAACAATTATAAAGTTTTATTTATTTGAATGTATATATACATAGCATATAACATACACACTTATTCATTCTTCTTTTATTCGCCCCTTCTTTTTTTTGCTGTACAAAGATTATTACACGAAAACACGTCACGCAGTCTGGAAGCGCGAAGTTACGTTATTAAAATGATTTACACACACAGTGTATCCTCTCAATTACAAGTTGAAAGGAAAGGGGGGGGGGAGTATATGTATGGCGTGTATATCTACGTATACACGAGCCTCGAATTATCCACTCTGCGATATAATTTAGATATCTACGCTCACGTGAATTATTATATATGTATGTGCGCCCTCGAAACTGTGAAATAAAATAAAAAATTGCTCTAGTCAAGAAAAGAACGAAGAAGGTAAAAATAAGTAGAATTTATATATATACTTAAGCTTACTTTTTTCATTTTTTCTTTTTATTTTTTTATTTTCAAACCATCGGAGCGAATAGTTGCATTTGGCGAACGACGAAGACTATCTCGAAAGTAAATTAATGTCTGCGTGCGATAATTGGGACGTCGACAGTCGCGCGTGTGCACGTGCCCAGCTACCCGTGAAATTTGAGTAGAAAGGGAAAACCAACGTGGTGGTGCGTCTACAAGTCAATATTGAAGAGTCACAAGAAGGGAACTATAGTGTTGCTGAATTCAAAACGCGGTTTTCTAAGAAACCTTATTAAGTACTCGATATCGCAGATGCACGTATCTTGAGCACATATATGGAGAAGATGAAGAAGAAGAAGAAGAAGCTTGTGTGTGAGTATACTAATTATAGGCCACAAAGATGAGTGCAGCAGTTCGTTGGCTTTACACCAAGTATAACCACAAACTTGGATTGTTTACATGGCACGAGTTCGTGTATTATAAAGAAAATATGCGATATAATAGTGATTTTCTTGCTTGAATATAATGATGTTATTCTATTTCGACATGGGCTGCTGGAATTTAATGTTGCGGTGTATTACAAGACTATCTATCTCTTTCTCTCTCTCTCTCTCTCTCTCTCTTCTCTCTCTCTCCTTGGTATCGATATTCATTGGAAATCTTTGATTATGGGAAAATATGATGCGTGAGATAATATAGACAAGATAATAGATCATAAAAATTCTCAACGTGTTTTAGAAACAAAAAATTTAAGAACTCATATTAAAGTGCGTGAGAAATTTTTATATTATTGTTTAATAATTGCAAATATCATTATAATAATTAAGTTATCGAATATAGTTCAATTTTAAACGTTAGTATATTTGAGGTTAAGAAAACAAGAATCAAATTATTGATAAGTGACATGATAAACGAAATTAACTATAGATTGCTGTTGAACATGTATTCATATCCAACAAACAATAAAGTCTATCCAAACAATTCAAAGCCAAAATGCTTGTATTGACAAATCACGCGATATTGTGGAAAGCAAGAAGAAAATGATAGAATACCAAAGATCGAATAATAGTATAACAAGTAGAGTATAAATATCGATTGCAAAGAGCTATGTATTACGTGGGTACATATATATAGAAGAAAATATCCTCGACAAGAGAATGCCAATAATACAGTAACCATATTATCGACAACTGAAACAGTAGATATAAAGGAGAAGAAAGGAGGGAGAGAGAGAGGCAATATATGCTATATACCGATTTTAACTGTCAGTCGAGTCGAACGAATTTTCATTTCGATATCACGGTATAGTGTATGTGTATAAGTATATACATATTTCATAACGAAAAAGCCACAGTGTCTTGTCAAACATTCTCTGTGGTCTGTAGCTCTGGCAAATTGTAAGGATAAAAGAAAAAATAAAAAGAAGGCAAGATATCGATAGCCGATGCTCGCGGTCTGTCGATACATCGGCGAGTACACGCAAGGGGATGACGTCCTTGCGCAAATAGTTGGGATGAAGCTTTGCAAGGTGGATCTATATATATCTATTACAACCTATACCTATTGTGCTTTTGCGGTATAACTGCTTTGAAGACTTGCACGTGGGATACTCCGATTGCTGCGAATAGACAAAAAAAGAGGAGGAGGTGATTGTGAATATCGACTTACGTCCACGCTTGTATAATCATATTTAAATAGGAGTATGACACGAAAATGACGGGATTGCGGAAACTTAGCCTCTTTCCTATTTCTGAGTTTTGAGTATAGGGCGCATGATGATGAGTTATTTGTATCTGTAATTTTCCATAGTGTGTGTATCTAGCAATCGACGTTTATTTTTCTGACTTAGTGCTGCTGTTGTTGAATAAATAACAATTTTGCGTTTGGTTATTTTTTGTTTGACTATAGCTTGTCAGCAAGCACAGTTGGCAACTGATTACTAACTGATACATGAAAAATTTTACTATACGCACTACACTTTTGCCGCGCGCGGCAATTAATTTGCCAGAACGATAATTTACCAAGAAATTGGTGTACTATGGCGTTTTGAAGATAAATGGCCACGGTAAAAAAAAAATACGCGCGGAGACCGGTAGTCAAGAATTGGGGAAGATAGATTTCAACTGAGGGCTTTTACAATCAATGTGTGTGTATTGTAAGAAAAAATCCAAGAGCTGAAAAAAAGAAAGAGAGAGAGAGAGAGAGCCAACTAGGAAATTCCTTGACGGACTGCAAGTGAAGGAACTACTATACCACCACCATCCACCAATAACAACACGACCACCACATTTACTATATTAACTGCTGCAACTACCCAGGTATATATGTATGTATGTATATTGACGGACAACGAAGCTTATAGATAGACTGTACGGCGTATTGGCCCGGGGCTTTCAAACGTATACCTACGCATAGATAATTTTCCCTTTGGCGAGAGGAGGTTCATATCGGGTTGAGATCGAAGCTCGATCAGCCGGTCGTGGATATCGATTACTCGCTCTCTCTCTCTCTCTCTCTCTCTCTTTCTTTCTTGATGCGTATGCTTACGCGCGCGTCCGGAAAAATAATTGGCTGTAAATCTTGAGATCGGTAGTTATGGGTGCAGTCTCTCTCTCTCTCTCTTTGCCTTCCTCTACTTCTAGACGACTACCCTTCTAGCTGTGCAGTACTAGCCATTCATCCCCTGCTGATGTATTGTGCAGTCGTCGGGCGGTGGGCGGTTGTGTATATGTATATAGCGATGCGGTCCTCTCCTCTATATACCTATAAACTTGCAGAAACCGAGTAGGTATAAAGGTATACGTGTGAGTATGTATATACATATACTATGCGGCATAACGCCTCTAGGATTACCAAAGCTTAAGAAGTGTCTTTCGAGATTACGCCGTATACGTAGTATACAGTATATATATAGGAGATATATCCCCTACTGGCTTGGTGCATCCTGGATTTACGTCCGGATCGCTTTGCTCGATTCGTGAGACTAGTTTCTCTCTTTCTCTCTCTCTCTCTCTCTCTCTCTCTCTCTCTCTCTCTCTCTTGGCTTGGCTTTGAAAAGACGATGAGAGAAACCCCTTGTAAGCTCTTTCTCTCTCTCTCTCTCTCTCTCACTCTTTCTCTCTCGATCAGCAACCTCTAAGAGTCATTTAAATTTCAAATGTATTTTTCCAAATGTCTTTTCACCGCTTTTCAAAATAGCATTCCTAATTTTATTACTAATAAAAATGATAAGAAAAAAGAAAAAATAAAAAATAAAAAGAAGAATACGAAGAATATTTATTTTGCATTATACAATGATTCAGCTTACACACTCTAGAGCATCGCGCGCGTCATAAACCGCGTCCATGTATTTCTCTTTATTCCTCTTTGAAAAAAGCTATTCGAATCACACCCAATACCATAAACGAAACACCACTATCACCATCAGTTAACATACATACATAGATACACCGTATATATATCCAGAGTATATATAACATAGCTTGAAAAATAAGAACCCTCGACTAACGTCTCAATCGCGTAAATAATCCAACGAGCCAGTGCAACACACACACACATATATATATATATATATATATATATATATATATATATATATATATATACACCTATACACAAAAGGTTTCAAAGTTGTACATATAAACTGCCTGCTCTGTTTAATACCCCTTTGCTTGAACATCGGCCACGGCCGTAAAAGCTCTATGACCACGGGACTGAGGTGAAGGAAGAAGAAGAAGAAGAAGAGGAGGATATCCGATGCGCGTAAAACATATCGCGCGATTGCGTGCGATTCTCTCCCTGTGCTAATATATGTATATAGCTATATACTGTACTAAGAGAAAGAGAGAAAAAGAAATACTCATCTCCTCAAGCCAGATCCTTGCAACTACCCTTTTTTCTACTGTAAATTACCATAAATTCATATATGCACTGGATTCGAGAGGATGAGCTGTAAATAGCGCATGGATGGATATGAAAGTCAAGTATGTAAGTGACGAGAAATTGTAACGTTATGGAAAAGATTTCTTTTTTCTATCCAAAAAGCTATACCAGCGATAAAGGAAAAGGTGACAAAGGAATTGCAAGAAAGACGAAAAGTGGTAAGAGGATGTTAAAAAATTAGCAATAAATTTAACTGAAATTATTCATTGAAAGTTACTTAACGAGCGACTGCTACCTAATTCTTTTGGTCGTGATGATATCACGTCTGCAAAGCTATATATGCACAAGTGCGAAGAAAAGAAAGCGACCTTAGCGAGGAAGAACTGATGAAAAAGTCCACGAGGACGCTCTATGTACTTGGAAAAAAAAGAGAGAAAGAACGAGAGATGAAGGAGCAAAAGAATTGGTATAGACGAGGTTGGCAAGAGAGAGCTCGCTTGGAACTATAGACAAACGTATGATATAAAAGAGAAAAAAGAGAAACGAAGGAGCACGAAGAAGAGAATATATACCTAGCGTGGAAGAAGAGCTGGATATAGGAAGAGAGAAAAACGACAAAGCTAATGAGATGGAGAAACGGAGCTCTCTCTGTTCAAAAGAGAAAAAGAGATAGAGAAAAGAACGAGGCAAGTTTGAGCGCAATGCGCCACGTATGTATGTATATATAGAAAAGAAAAGACTATCTCTTTCTATCCTCTCCTCTGACTCTGCATACACGAAGCTTTACGATCAAATGCTCAAAGTCTGGCTATGAGCTTCAAAGACCGAATACGAATACGGATAGTTGTTATCCGAGAGATGGTTTCTTTACTTTAAAAATTTGGGTTAACAGTAGTTCTATTAAAGAATTTATATTTTAATTAATTTAATTTTAAAGTTATGAAATTGAAGGGGATGTTGAGATTGATTGTTTTGATAAATTAAATGAAACAAAAAAATTAAAATTTTAAATGCATGATAGTAGATATACAAAGATATAGAATTTAAGTAGATTGAAGCTGAGTCTGGTCAGACACAAAAATTGTTACTGGCTATACTTATAACGTGATAAAATTATTTATCTGAAAACAACAGTAACGCACTTTGAATTCGCACAGTGTATCGAACACTGTACTTTTAAATATTACTTGTATTTATCATTTTTGTAATATTAATTTATTCAAAAATAGTTTATAGTCTAAAAATTAAATTATTTCTAATTTAAATTAAAAAAAAAAATGAACATTGTTAAAATGTCTCTATAACTACAAAATGTAATACACTTGAAATAGTGGCAAAAGACTATAAAATAAAGCAGGGGCGTACCAATAGAGAGAGCAGGATGGAAGTAGAATAAACGTTGGCCATCGTATATAGCATTCCTGCAAGTACCTCTCAAGGAATCTCGCACACAGGATCTACAAAGGCACGGCGATCAAGAAAGAGAAAGAGACGAAGGGAAGTAGCAGCATGCCGTATGTTGAGCAAATGTAAAACAAGAAGCACGAAAGTGCTGCTGGCTGCCCGTGAGCTCGCGCGCGCGCGCGTGAATCTAAATATAACCACAGAGAGAGAGAGAGAGTAAGGAGAGAGAGAGAGCGCGGGAGGCGACCGATGGGCGCCTCTCTCTCTCTTTTCTTTTTCTAGCCACCCTCGCCACATCGTCCTCCTCGTGCTTATATACGAAAGCCTTGCTACTGCCGTGTGCGCCGGATGTCTTTTTACTTTTTTTTACTCCTCTCTTTTCTCCCTGCTCTTCTCTTCTTTCCACCCCAAGATCCTGATGTCCTCCTTTTTCTCTTTCGCTCTTTTTACCTTCTGTACATATACATAGCGCCAAGGGAATCCTTCCTTGCACGCCGCGTAGTATATGCCATTGCAGCTACTACTACTACTACTATTACTACTACTATTACTACTTCTACTCTGCTGCTGTTGTTCCTGTATACCGATACGATTGCTATTAGAGCTCTTGGTGCGAGAAAACGAAAATGTTTATAGGTATATACATATAGGTGTGTGTTCGAATGTGCCTGTACGCTTTGTCTTCAGCCTTTTAAACTCTAACGTATATTTTTTCAAAATTATTATTTTTTTGTTGTTGTTATTATGATTATTAGACGACTTATACTATACCCAAACTTTATTGTAATCCAAGAGAGAAAGTAACGTGAAATACATTATATTGACAATCCTTATAAGGAATTGGAAAACGGCGCGTATATTAGCATATATCGAAATTCGTCATCCAAACAATCCGCAATAAGAACTTTCAGTTTTAATCTAAACGTCGCAAAGTTACTTTCATAGTATGGTATATATAGTAAAGTGTCGATCGTTAACTTGAGCAGTCCTTTCTCTTTCTCTTTGACTTTGGCTATTTTATTTTAGCATTAATCGAGCGTGTTTGCCTTCTAAAGTCGAATACAAAGACAATTCAAAGTGTGCGACTGAAAATTTAAGGAAAATAAAAACGAAAGCAGAACAACGCTATCATTGCTTCCACTACAGTAGATCAAACACACTAGCATACACACACACACACACACACACCCTTTTTGTTTCTTCTAAGACAATTTTTCAAAAGCTCAACTTTCCCGAAAGCTTGTATAGGTACACAGTAATTACAGATGAGATCTAGGAAGAGAAGGACTCGCTGACACCAAAATATAAGACATACCTACTTTCTTTCCCATGCCAATAGTGTATAATATTATGTCTCGTGTGTAAATGTCTAATGAGGGGCGTTTAGAATACTCGGTTAACTTCTCTTCCCTTAGCGCGTAATAGTCTTTGAGTGTGCTTATACATAACGAGACGTGCTTGCACTTATATTTTTGCTTGCAAAACTATCCTATACTATTTACTGCAACTACTAATACTAGTGCGATGGAAATTTAGCGGCGAAAGTGCCACACACACACACACACGTGTTATTGTTAGAGTATATGTCAAAAGACCTCTTACTCCTCCTCATTCCTTCTCGTCCTTCTTTCTCTAGTCAACCTTTTCCTCGTATAACTAGCTACGTATTCGATGCTTGAAGTGCTTAAATTTATAGTCGATGATATTTCGTTGGGATAATATATATTGTGTTTATAAATGTGTGTGTGTGTGTGTGTGTGTGTGTGTGTGTGTGTGTGTGTGTGTGTGTGTGTGTGTGTGTGTGTGTGTGTGTGTGTGTTAAATGCCGATATGTAGGAAGCCAAAATGACATATAGGTAATTTTAAATTAAAGAGACGGTTATGTATCTATATCTCAC
>JAPYZE010008189.1:0-13539 GCA_030522805.1 Leptomastidea abnormis
CTCTCTCTCTTCCATAGTTTTTTCACCAAGAGTTACCAGCAATGCGAAAGTAAGAGAAACTGCAGTTGTCAATAAGCTTCAACTCCATTCCTTCGCCCACATAGCTTTTCCGAAATATCAAGCTCAAAGCTAAACTTTTTCCCACAAAGTTATATACTTCTTTATTCTAGACAACAAAAAAATTTTTTTTTTTTCAAAATAAAAAGTTTTTTAGGAATTTAGAGTAGTTTTCTCAAAAATTTCCATGCGTAGTACATTACAATATGGATAAAGTCAAAGTACTAAAGATCCTAAAGTAAACCAAGCATAATAATAAAAGAAAAAAAAATTTACTTTCGCACGAGATATCTCGTGACTTTAAGTGGACATAATTGTTTAAGAAAAAAAAAAAATAAAATAAAATGAGAGGGTTGTTATTGTTGTGTATACGACATTGAGAAGAAAAGGGAGCGTAGTACTTGTAAACGTGTAAAAGTAGAATGATATAAAAAAAAAGTTAAGAAAAGACTGAGAGGCCTAAGCTTTACTATTTTTTTACATTTATAAAGAAGGTATACCTATATATACAACAAGCAAGCATAGCGACGACGAGATGCTGATGTCTATTTTTACTGGATAATGAGTTTCTAGAAGTCATCTTTTCACTTATAATTCATGTAATTTTTTTTTCTTTTTTTTTTTTGTGTGCTTAAAACGACTTAACGGAAAAAAAATACACATTTCCTCTCAGCACGTATTTAGTATAAAAGCTTTTTTCGTCCTTAAACTGTGGAAAGCTGTTTCTAATAATAAAGTATAATTTAATTAGCTTAAACAATATCCTACGTTTTATAGAAGTATGTTTTATTTGAGTGTACTATAATTATTTTGACGTTAAATAAATTTTGAAAATGTGAATAAGTGTCGCTGCCAAATATTATTTAATAAAAAAAAAGGGGGAGGAAGAAAATTATGAAAATTATAAAATCATTTAATAATATGTTCTCTGCGGTATGAATCGTTTGAAATTATGAATGAACGGGCACGACACGCTTTTTCATATATACTATATACCTAAAAATAAATGAAACACAAACAAAACTATATGTGACTTTTATATAAAATTGTTATTTTTTCATTTATCAAACAGTATAAAGTATAGAAACTAGAGAAACTAGTCACACAGACACAAACTGTAAAATATAAATAATTGGCACGTCAACATAGGGAAAACTAATTGTTCCTTACGTAATTATGTTCTCTCATCGTGTAAATTCTATCAAAATTTTTTTTTGGAATTTTGAAGCTATGATTAATAAACGAGCTTTGCAATTAAATAATCACTTTCCTTATAATTTTAATAAATGACTTTTTCCCCGTATTCTTCTCTCAATCTAACAAATTTTCAAATAATTACATAATTACTTCAAAATCTACCTTATCTCACTTATAATTCAATTATTCACAGATCACCAGATAAAAAAAATTCCCACTGACAAATACCCAGTATGCACAACAGATCAAAAATAACCTCTCGCGAAAAATCGCGGTCTACAATCGGACAGTTCAATCAACAGATCGAAAAAAAAGAGAGGTGAAAAGGAGAGCAAAGTAAAACGTGTAGATAGATATGTACAGAGACAAGTGACCGAAAATGAAAGAGAGAGAAAGAGAGAGAAGCAGACAGACCTCGTGACAGGGTTTTCTATACTCGTAATACTCGTGCTCTCGATATCGCCTGTACATAGTGGAGCTGCGCACGTGCGCGCTTCTTTTACCGCTATATATAGACCAGACCCCCGCTCGCGCAAGCTTGGCTCGAACAGAGTTGGAATATATATGTATATACACTGGCAAGTAGCAAGAGCAAGTAAGAGAGAGAAAAGTAAAGTGACGAAGCCTGAAAGGGGGGAAGGAGAGAGGGTAAAGCTGTCACCCTTGAAGCGGCGGCAGTTCGAGTGCGTTAGTCTTTGGTTATGTAAGCTTTCGCACACGTTAAGCTCTCGAGACATTGTTATAAAGCTCTCGCGTATATTATATAGAGTGAGACGCTGTAAGATCTCTCGAGCAACTCTAACTGTACAACACCGATATTCTACTACTGCTGCTGATGCTGCTACCACAATTTGAGATCTTGAGATGTGTGTATAATTGAGCGACCGGAATAGAAGCTTGCGAACGAGCTTTTGCGCGAGATGTTCTCTTTTCCAAAGCTTTTCAGTATACGCGCTAGACAAATTCTATCTGAAGCTTGATTTTTCTAATGCAAGCAGATTTCTAATCTTGATTTATGGACTAGAGGAGCTTTTAAAGCTCATTTGTTAATGAAAGATCGAATGAGTGATCGAATGTTTTTAGCGATGTTGATTTTCGAGCTTGCAAGCTTTTTATTATTTTATGTTAGCCTATGAGAAGATGTTGAGTTATAAATTACTAAATGAGAAATCATTTTGAAGGGGGGTATTATAATCATGTAAACTCTGGTATGAATTAATCATCACGGTAAGTGTAAGATTGTATAACTATTTCATCTCAGCACGTCATTGGCATAATATAATCCCATATGTATGTAAACTGTTCAGTTAAGAATTTAATATCCTTATGCACCAATGAAGACTTACTTTTTTCCCATAAAAACAAAATTATTATATTCAACATAATCACTGGGAAAATAATAAAAAAAATGGAATAATATAAAATTAGATTGACCAATAGTAGTAGTAGTAGTAGATATGACGTACATGCAATATAATAACATTGTGCGTATATTACGTAGCGATAAAAAGCCACATAGCTATTAAAGCCGTTCCAAATCCCCTTCTACTATTTTTCTCTCATTTTTTATTGCACGCAATAGCACAGAAGTGCACTGCCGGTATTCAGCTTGAAAGCGCTTTAACAAATGAGCCCACCGCGTGCATTTATATATATTCTCGCGGATGTATTTCTCAAGCTTCATTTTTCACCGATTTTCCACGCTAAATTTTTTAGTCTTCTCTCTGTCTGTCTCGTCTATTCTCGTTACATATTGTAAATATATATTTTTTGGAGTAGCTATATTATACTGCCAAGCCTTGATTATTCATTAATATTTGTCCTCATTATTCGCTAGCTAGTAAATTTATTTAAATATACACCTGTACTATATGCTAAAGAATGTAAGACTGGGAGATAAAGGTAGGCTACTACTATTACTACAACTCTGTGGCGTTATGCTTATTATAGATATTCTTGGTGGACTTTTATAAGTTTATGCTATGCTTTACATATATATGTATGAGCGATGAAGATTTTATGGTTACTATTATTAGTTTTGGCATTGTCACTAATTTTGCTTGCGCTTTTCCAAGCGTAGCAAAGTAAGAGAGAGGGTAAAAGAGAGCTTGCAAACGATGAGTCTTGATGGATTAAAAACTTAACTATTAAAACTACCTGATGTACAAACTTTAACTTTTTTTATTTGATTATTTTGCTTTATTTATTCTTTTTTTTTAATTCCATAGCAAGTTAATGGATAAATTGACAAAGCAATATATAAAAAAAAGCGTGAAAGCATAAAAGCTCACTTTAACAAATTAGAATATTTTTAAAAGAGAGCTTTCAAAAAAATCGATATTTATTTTTCGCCTGTTGATACAAATTTATTCTGAACACACATTTATATAATATTAAACAAGAATTTTCAATCCATTAAAATTCAATTTAACCATAAATGATTCATCTACCAACTTTAACGAAAATCAAGCAAGTATTATACCATAGTCTAGCCGCATATTCGAGCTTTAAAGCTCAGTGGAATACACAAAGCGATGTATCTTAGTATATAGTCCCATGATTATCGTAGCAAGCCCAGACACCTTCAGATTGAGGCCAGTCAACAGCCCCACGAAATGCCGCGTCCAAGAGATTATTGTTGCGTGATTTGAGAACCAAAGAGCCATAGTACAATGACGCTTATGCGAATGACGATCTATAGAACGGGTTGAAGAAAAGGTAATCCATATAGAGGCTTTGAAAGATAGAGAGAGAGAAGGGGATGATTAGTAAGCGGCTCTCGTTGTTTCATTAACCGTCACGGAAGATGTATTTGTTGCCTTGAGGGACGTGGAATTACTGCAAGCTCTGATTGTCATTATGTATGTATGTACCTATGTACTTGATTTATCAATGGGAATTGTATTTGAATCATTATATAAAATATGTCCTTTTGTAAACACGATCAGCTGTTTTAGAAAATCGTTTTTATATTCTTTGCTGAAATGACATACGAAATTTTTATCTATTGGAATCCGTTTGAAAATGTCAATAGACACACACACACACACACACACACACATACGTATAGTCGTATCTATATATTCAAGACAATTTTCTTTGAAAAGCTTTGTGAAAATTTTTCTCGATTTTACTCTCGGGAGTTTAAGATATAAAAAAAAAAATCAATCTCTTGAATTCAACGTCGTATTGTTGAAGGAATAGCTTGTATGAAACGATGAAATAAAATCAAGAGTACAGAATATTAACCATGAAAGATAACGATAAAAACGTTTGACTCATATGATGCTCATAATAATTCATTAACGTAGGAGGGAATGCCAAGTAAAATACATCGATAAATCATAACAGAAAAGCACAAAAAAAAAAAAAATGACGAAAAGAAGTTGTGAGAGAGGGAGGGAGAATAAAAATGTTATAGAGAGATGAAATTTTAAAAGTAGCTTATACGACCAGCTCCTATGACTTACCTATATGTATGTTACGACCTATACACACACACACATACATACATGCACCTGGAACAGCATTTCGTTCTTCCACCCTAACACAGAAAAACTTTTAAGAGCACGAAATAACTCGATAAAAATCCATTATTCCACGGTCGAGAGTCTCACACACCGTGTGATAGGCATACCTATGTCCTACAATATACGTCGCTTGGCATATACAGTAGTTTTCCCCCCATACATCCTATCCTTCATACATACACACCCACACATATAACCCAGAACTTTATAATTTTCGTGAAAGCCGCGTATATAGGCTCGCGATACACACATTCGCAAATTTGCAATATGTGTGCGTAGAAATAAATATATCTACAAACGCAGGCAGAATTTAACGTTGCGGCAAGAACCGCGAATACGCGCACGCTGACATATATATAGATATAGTAATATTGGTACACACACAAACACATAAACAGCGCAATACTCATGAGGATAATTGCAGTATGACCGACCAAGCATGACTACGTCATGGTAGTATACTAGCAATCGATGTGTGCGCTAAGGCGTGTATTTATATACCTATATGTGCTCATTGCTACATAGCTGCTATATATCTCTATCTATATATAGGTACCGCATCCTTACCCATGAGCAGGAACCAGCACCTTAGGCACATACTCACTCTCTCTCTCTCTCTCTCTATCTCTCTGTCTGTCTTTCTCTTCTAAGGAAGGAGAAGGAGGAGGAAGGTAGATGGTGGTGCCTCCCTTCCGTACGCGATGATTGCTCGGATTGATTGCTTGCTGCGAGCCAAGCAGAACGTCCAATAAGGGGCTCCTTCCCCTTTTCCCTTCCATCCATCCTCATCCTTATACTCCCTGCAATTAACGACACACGCGACGACGCCCACTTATATACCTTCTGTATACGTTCGATCTTCGCGACAAATTACTATCTACCTATCTACCTACCTACTACCGATTCTTGTACATCTCTTTCAACAAATCGACAATATCCGCGAGTGAGCGAACAGAGATTTCCGAGTTGTTACTTGCAAACTTCGATTCGGATATTAACAAATCAATTTACTTCCTTTTTCTTTTATCTTCTTTCCTTTTGCATCTCTTCGATGATGCATTTGGTTGTTTGTTTTAGAAGATGATTTGCTTGTTACGATTCTGGGATTGATTTGACCAGTGATTTTTCCGATAATCATTAGGGATTATTAAATTACGCTTGGGATGGTTAAGAAATCACGCGAATGCTGTACGTGATTGACTATTTTATAGGAGAACGAATGGAAGGAAAGAGAAGTTTGTTATTAACTGGTGATCGAGAGAGAGAGAGAGAGTGAAAGAGAAAAGTCGTTTAGAGGCTCATACGGTTAACGGATAGAAATTATGTCTTGGGTAGTAGGAGAGTTTATACGTGATTTACAATCTTTAACGTTTTAATTGATGAATAAAAATTTTAAAAAGTGTTTTAAGAAATAGTATGGATTGTAATCTGCGATTTGTTTGTGATTAATATAATTTTGATTTTGAAAGAAAAAAAAAGGAAAAAGATTTTAAAAAGTTTAGAAAAGCAATGAAAACGAGCTTGAAAGCTCCTTGAAAATGTTAAAATTCAGACAGCGTCGTAATTCACGTGAGTGTGTATAGAAAAAGAGAAAGAGTGTGTCAAAAAACTCGTCACTATACTACAGCCTCTCTTTTTTTACCTTTTACCTTCCATACGTGATTCAAAAAATTCATGAGCTACGTTCGGCGAAGTAAGTGCGTCGTAAAGAAAAAGAAAAAGAAAAAAAATAAGACTCATTCACATTTATAACATAAGCAAATGGTAAGAAGTATGTTTGTTAAAAAAAAAAAAAAAAAAAAAAAAAAAAAAAAAAAAAAAAAACACGTGGTGTATATTCACACTTTGTCGATGACAGAGTAACTTACATATACATACATACATACATACATAAACCGCGAATATAAAAGATGTGGTTTTTGTACTTTACTGGTAATCTAATAAAACCAAAAAAAGTAATCATTATTTATTCTATTCACTGATACACGTAAATACGTACACGTGCAATATGTAACGTTACAAGCACACAAAACTCCAGTATAGTAAAACTTCTTGGTAAAAAATATAAAACGGCTTATTTTACGCGTTGAGTTGTAAAACGCCTCCAACCATATGGTATACTTATATCTCTGATCTAAAAATTGGTAGAAAAAAAAATTACGAATTTTATTACCAATCAAATCGATATCACATTCCGATATAAAGGTATTATACGAATAATAATCATTAAGCATCGTCAACCGAGGATACATCAACCTATATACAATCAAGCTTCACAAAATATAGAGCTGATAAACCCAATCAAAATCCCCAACCAACAAAATCCATCCTAAAATTTTCAATAGATAGATTAAATTCATCGACATACACGCGAGCTATTATATCTTTGCAACCGTCATCCACTCTGGGATGATATACCCGAAATTGGATCGACACTTCCTCTCCCAAATATTTCTCTCGTGTATATATGCAACCACACAGTATTTGTATGTACTACAACCTAACTAGTGTATATACCTACACATTCACAGATCGAAATTACTAGCAAAAGGGAGAAAGAGAGAGAGAGAGAGTAAGAGAGAAAGGTTGAACTATATCCTCATCCGGACGTTGAGAGTTTGTATGGGCGCATATGGCTGGAGGCCAAAAATAAGTCGTGCCTATGCAGTGCGAGACTCTGATTTCCTCCCTATACCTCCCTTTCACCCTCACGTGAACCGCATACCTACATACATACATACATACACACATGTCCGCCCATCAATTTTCACTGTGAGCTTTTATATATAGCTAAAGTTTCGAGCGATAAGGCGATAGTGTGTGTGTCCTAGAGTATATATGCGTGAGTGTGGATGTCACTCTCTTTTTCTCTATATCTATACTGGTACCTACTAATGTACTGCATAGATCAGAGTTTATCGTCGTAAATTGATTTTTCCGTTTTCTCTCAAATATATCTCTATATCTGTATGTGTACGATTTATCTGATAGGATTATTTTGAAAATTTGAGATTTCACTTGTTGACGGATTTATACTGTGTTTTTGCTATTTATTTTTACTCTTTTTTTTTAAATGTGTGGATGCTTGGTTTATTTGTTTTGAGGGTTTAAGAGTTTAATCCTTTAGGATTAAATATTTATTTTATTGTGAAATGAGTAGTAAATTAAAATCTTTTTTTAATAAAATTTTACTAACGTAATTATTATTATTAATATTATTCAACTAAAAATGAAATTACACGTATTCTAATTCCTACGAAATCTTGAATTGATATTTCAAGTACAATTAAACCATAATTCTATTACAGGACCCCTCCTATAAGTAAAACATTAAAACAGCACCCACACTCACACACATACACATTAGATTTTCCATTATCGCTTACTCGTAAGTTTCTTATTGTACATTTAATTATATCATCAAGAAACACAAGTTTCTTATCTCCAACGCATTCAACTCGATTAAGAATATCAAAAATTAAACTAATCCCACAGCATAATACCAAAATACCAAACTTCACCACAAATCTAAAACTTTACATTCTTCCGTGACTACTTAAAAAAAAAAACGCGAACTCAAGAAATACCATCATGTTAAGAAATTTCTATATTTGACCTATAATAAACCCTCTGTCTCTCTCTCCTTGCAATCCGATTTAAGTCAATTAAAAGTCTATAATAGCTCTCCCACGAGAGCTTTGCTTCGAATGATGATGATAGTAGTGGTAGTGGTAGCATCACAAACTTTAGCGGGAAGAGAAATTTTACGTTAAAGTGGATCATGCATACAGAGCGACCAGTTATTTCCCCCCTTCCCTTCTAAGTCTTTAGACAATAGGTAAAGTATATGAAAGACCCAAGAGAAGACAGGGAGGAAGAGCTTGCGATTGGCTAATTCGAAATTTACGCGCGTAAATCCTTCCACTTTGACCGTATATCCCTTCGTCATGCTAAATTAATTATGAATTTGAAATTTTAAGTTTGTGCAAGTCGTATGTATGAGAGATCGTTAACTCAACTTTACTTTTTTCTTTTTTTTTTTATAATCCGCGGATAAACTAAATCCAATATATTATACTTGATATTGCTTAGTAGATATAGGTATAGGTATAGAGTTATATATGGCTATTTATTGGGAGGTTGGTATAATATAGAGAGAGAGAGGAGTGAATTTCGATTGAATTTCCTATATATAGGATAGAGGATATCTCGATATGATCCGATGTATACATGAAGGCTCATGAATGTCAAAAGCAGAGACGGCTCATTAGAGAGGCTATCTTGACGCTCTTCTATAGCTTCGGGGGCTTTAGGATATGTGAGTATACCACTACCACTACTACTCCCGTATATACACATTTACAGCTTCACATACTCGATATATTGGAGGGATTGGTATATAAGTATATATAAGTTGGTAACGACTTTTCGTGTGCATCAGAGTGTATATACCTAGATGCGATGTATATCCTACATATACAGCTTCTCTCTATCCATACTGTAATAAGCGTAAGGGCGAGTGTGTGTTAAAAAGAAAAATTTATGAGTACATTTCGTTCTCCTTCCAACTGCTGCTACTTACGATCAGATGCACTTACGGAAAATATCTGCTTGAGATGAGAGAGAGTTGAGTTTTTGAAGAAGTTAATCTAAGGGCGGCTTCTTCGTATAAAAGGGAAAATATATTGAGATGTTAAATATTTTTACGTTTATATACGTGTGAGTTCTAGTTTCTTTTTTTTTTTTCTACTTCTTTTTTTATGGCGATTGTAAGGTTTGAGTATACTCGTTATGATGATATATGACGTGAATATAAGGGAAAACGTGAATTTAATATTTCATATGTGTGGTAAAACATGACGAGGTGGAAGTGTTGCGGATTTGACGTGACTGCAGGAGGGGGGTAGGGGAGATGAGAGAGTCTGGTTTTTCCTCTGGGATGTATTTTTTCGGTCTACAGCTGATGTGTGTATGTAGTAGCTGCTGTTTTTCATCGAGTTTGCTGTTATACTGCTGTGTTGCTTTTACTCTGTGTATGTGTGTATGTGTGTGGTGCTAATTTGACGAGCGTGTATTTATGCTCGTACGATGGGTATTTTTTTTTTTACCTTTCTTTTTTATTTTTTTGGTGTTGTGGTAATTTACAGTTGATTAATTTCCAGATGTAATTTGGTTGAATTGTGATTTGTGGTAAATTTGGTAGATTTTTTATTAATTCATTTTATATTTTTGGTGGAAATTTTATAAAATTGATCGATAAGAATTTTTTTTTTTCATTTCTGTATATGTTCGGTTTGTGTGAATCACGCAACAAGTATATCTACAAACTCTCACGAAAAGTAAATTCAATTTTACTGACGTGTACCGTAAATTGCTCTTAATTTTAAATAATTCGTATTACTAAAAATTTGCTCGATAATAACACTTTCAAATATAATCGTGTATTATTGTTTTTTTTTTTGCTTTCCAATTTATTTTTACTACTGTTTACTGAATTTTGATAGCTATAGGTGTGAATAATATTTCGTTATGTTGAAGTTTATTTATAATGATTATGAGTAAGTTTTGTTGAAAATATTTCAAACAACACAAATTTTCAATCATAACATTATAATTTGTTAGATATTCGTCTACAAAATTGAAATCTATAAATTCTCCATTAAATGTAAAAACTTTATGGTAACTGATACTATATCATTTCTACTCTATTGATCTGATATAAATCGATATTATCTATACAGTCAAGCATATTACATTTACGCAACACGTATATATTAATAAAATTTATATATACGATTATTATTATTAGAAATCCCATTGATTATAAAATCTGCTTTATAAACTCTGATCATGATTAAAACCCAATATAAATTCATTAACTTTGCGGTATACACCTATAAAACCATTATTCAATATCTAATAAATAATCGGTAATAAATAAAACAAAAAACAACTTTTCATTTTATTTACCAAGATCTTATATACAAAGCACACATACCAGTTTTCTCTTACAAGAAAAATTCAGTTTCCCCGTCGTTACAAGTATATAAACATTTGTACAAACATTTGTCAACTTAACAAAAAAAAAAAGAAAAAAAAAATCTCGTCAAATATATCCTATAGACAAAGTTAGAAAATAGCCTAAAGACATTAAAAAAAAAGAAAAGAAAAAAATTTCAACTCGTTAGATTTATATGGTAAAGATAAATTTTGCCATCCCATATACAGAAAGACTCGCGAAACCAAGTTCTACGCAAGTATATATAAGTACAAGGAAATAAAAAAAAATATAAAAAGTAGAACGCACAGAGAGATGTAACATATATTTTTCCAGTCTTCGTATATATATATAAACTCGTCCATCACATATACACATCTTCCAAGTCTTTCACACACAATACCCGCGAGGACATACATTCATTTTTTTTTTCTTCTTCTTCTTACTTTCACACTCACTCACTCTCTCTCTCGTCCGGTTTTGCACGTACGATATCGCTCTCTTTCTTGAAAGACGTTACACAAGATCGCATCTCTCGATCTCGCACATAGCATTCTTTTCCTCTCTTTCTTTTAAAGGCAAACGCGTAATAGCCAGCAGGCAAGTATTGCTGCTCTTGCAAATAAATAAAAAAAAAAGGAAGATAAAAAAAATTGAAGCTTGAGGGAAGAAGGCATACCAGCACGTTTCGACATACACATACATATATACTCGGTTGTCGTTTTATATAGAACCTGATGAAATATATAAGCGAATCACGAGTGCTTGTCTGAGAGCAATATCACCAAAATCGACGAATATAATGAAGGTGAAAAAAAAAAAAGAAACGTGTGCAAGAGTTACTGCTGCAGCAACAACAACTTCTTCTCTCTCCAATAACCCTTTATACGGTTATAAACTCATGAGTTTCTGCATATATAGTCCGATAATTCCTCGTTCGAGTAGCTGACCGACCTGACACCCAGATCCTGTATTGCCTACGGCTATAGGTAAATGCTAGATGTATATATACACTCTAACATGCCTAAGCTTTTCGACATCACCGATTACCGACTTTAACACGTTTCAACCTCGATGAGTTTTCTACGATTTCATTCTATACCGATTTTGGTGTATTTATATATATTTAGGGTATAACTACTACTGCATTCCTATGTTTACATGTTTTTTTTCTTTCGTTTTATGTTTCAAGTAATTTGATGATAATACGTAGCAGAGCTTAACTTTTTTTTACGTTAATTTGAACTATTTTTTTTTTAAAAGAGTGAATTTTAATGTGATAAATTGAATGAAGATGTTTTTGATAAATTGCGATGTTATTTTTAATTATTATAAAACTACTTTTTCATAGCAATTGTACTATAGATCATTTTTAAATCGAATTTTAATTTGACAATTTTTTATTTTTTCATTTCAACTTGTATCTTTATAAATTTTTTGATACAAACAATTATAACAATTAATTATAATATCAATGATAATGGAACCATATACTTAGCAATAAAGCTACTTGAATAATATTAGGAAAATTATCATGCATGGAACTCGGACATTATTATAGTCCTACTACTACTATTAAGCTGCGATATATATTCATACTCATTTTAGCCATTAACGCATATACATTGTCCTTGGGTAGTAAACGTTTATCAGAACACGCTACGTATGTATGAGGTAAAATGATAAGCGTAAAAACCTATTTAATACATAAGACATTTTTAAACACATTTATATTTATCGATATTTTTCCTTCCTGTCAGTAAAGATGAGCAAATACAAAATATCAATAAAAAAAATTTATACATATTTCAAATTTTTTTTTATATCACGTCACGATTACTCGATACATTTCCTTTCGAAGTAACAAATATTTCTAAATCTAGATATATCCGGATTGAAAATCGGTAAAATAAAATTGAAATAAAGCTCAACTATTGAAAAATAAAAAAAAAAGAACGAGACATGGTAAACATTACCTTTCGAGGTTCAGGCGCATAGATTCCAGGAAGAGGAGCGAGCAGGTGCAACGCGGGATTTGGTATTGCCGAAGCTGGATGAGCCGGCGGTAGTGACAGGGGCACCAATTTTAAGCCCCAAGGCAGATACCAGGGCGTCGTGTGGTGCATTCTTCTTATTGTTTTATCCAACACACCCACACCAACAACAACCAACTAACTCTCTTCTTCCACCACCTTTATTCTTTCTCCTCGACTTTTATTCTTCTTCTTTCTCTTCTTTTTTTTTTCACTGTCTCAAACTTCCTCTTTTTTTTTTTTTTTTTTTTTTTTTTTTTTTTTTTTTTTTTTTTTTTTTTTTTTTTTTTTTTTTTTTTTTTTTTTTTTCTTTTTTTTTTTTTTTTTCTTGGCGCTCGTTTCCGACTTCGAGCGCAACTTTAAAATTCGAAAAGCTGAGCTTAAAAAGTCCGTGACACAAACGAACCAAAAAAAGTTTAACGTAACGTAACCAAAAATAAAAGAGAGGCTTAAAAAATCTTAGCTATATGCTTTTTGTTGGAAAACGAAAAGTTATGTTTTTCGTATCTATCCGTCGGCTAGGTAACCGCAAAGCGGATCCGTAGCAGAATAGAATAATATTAAAGCCGGCTGGTCGTTCATCTCCGATGAGATTCTGCAATTCTCAATACCTTAGCGCTGGATAAATCCATCATGTGTGTGCATTTAACAGGAATCTAGATAAAGAGCTTGCAGCGAGCTTGCAGTAAATCTCGCAAAATACAACAATTCAACAAGCTTGATA
>JAPYZE010008191.1:0-12108 GCA_030522805.1 Leptomastidea abnormis
AAAAAAAAAAAAAAAACGAGGAAGCCTGTGATGATGGTGACGTCAGTAAGTAAGTATAAGTAAGAGAGAAAGAAAATAAGGCGCCGTCCACTTGCGTATTTGGGTTTTTGGGATGGGGAAGAGGAGGGAAAGGAGAGACTGCCGCACTTTCTCCAACCATATATATATATACGTTTTCGTTGTTGCGTAAAGAGTCAATAAAAGAGAAAGAGAAAAAGAGAGACCTTGCAGGGGGTGAAAAGAAGGGGGGAGGGAGGGGAAGAGATTTTATATGCTTTGTTCGTTGGGGTTACCTATATACATACATACACACCAAGCTCTCTTTTGCGACTCCGGTTTCTCTCTCTCTCCCCTTCTCTGTAACCTCCTCCTCCTCCTCCTCCTCCTCCTCCTCCTTCCTTTTTATATATATGCTTTAAGTTTTCTTGGACACGAGCTTTGTGGCCTTCTGCATTGCATATATATAATATAAGTGCACATATATATGCGAAAACGTTTACGTTTATGTTTATGCTGCGGCTTAATTGCGCCTCGCCCACGCTATATTTCGCGATAAAATTGTTGAGCTCATATTATTATGAGGGTGTATGAGTATACATTTATAATGGGGCTTATTATTTTTCTTCGATTCTTGTATATGTATTATTGAGTCTTGGCGTTATTATTCGTTATTTTGGTATCGAGATGATTGTCCATATGCTAAATATAAAAAAAAATCTGTTGATATCAAAGTGTTAGAACATAGTATCCTTTATCTCAATCTTTATTAAATTAAAAAATACCTATAATATTGTTAAATATAATTTTAAGTAGGACAGAGCTTGGTATAGTATAGTATATCGCCTAATTACAAATTAATTCTTTTTTAAAACTTTCGTATTACAAGTATTTAATAATACAATAATAGAGCAGCTCTTACTTGAAAAAATGCCTAATAGAGCTACAGTTTAACCATGAAACATATAATGCATAGGATAGCCTATTATCGCGATCAGTATAGTGTGGCGCTATATAACGCGCGTATATAAAAGTATGAGCCACAGAAACTTCCCCTCCCGCATACTTTTCTAATTCGACTGCATATGTATAGGTATGTACAACAACTATGCGATATATATGTATGTACATATTCCACGAAATTACGTAAAAAGCATGAAATTATAAGAGAGAGAGAGAGAGAAAGAGAGAGAACGTAGTTTGATATACCTACCTATACGGAATTCGCAAAGCGTAAAATCAGAAAGCCATTTCATTATAAATGTGCTATTGCTGCTATTATTACTATTGCTATACCATGCGCTCCCTTTTTTTTCTTTATCCTCGAACTCTCCCACATATACACACGTGCGTGATGTGTATTATCACTGCTGGATTGTATATATAGGTATTATAGCTTCGTGTAGTTACTACTACTACTACACGGTCGTGAGATATTTAGGGCATCACACAGAAAAATACAGGTATAAGTGTGTACTCGTTTTTTTATATGGCAAATAATGGAAAAAGACTAACACCGATTCGCACCTTTTTTTCAACTTGGACGTATGGTCTTTTATATATGACGTTGAACTTCTGTACGTAAACGAAGGTCAAATAAATGTATGCTGATAGTATATATCATAGGTAATTATCTTGAAAATACTTTCTTCGCTTGGCTACCCACACACACACACACACACACTGCGTTGACACAATTTTTAATTTAGGTAATAATAATATTACATATTTATGTAAATACAGGTAAATATACTTTAAGATATAAAAACTAATAAAAGTTTTTTTTAAAGTGCACTGTAAAAAATTAATCGCAATGCAAACAGTAGCTATAACTACAAAAATCGACAACAACAACAAAAAAGATATCGGTGTCTGATGCAACGTTGAAATCGGCAGAACCTGGACTACTAAAAAAGAATTGCACAAGTCCAATGTTTAAAGATGAAGAAGGGGAGGGGATATCTTTGTCAAAGACTGTATGTGTGTGTATGTGCGAGCATTTGTCGAAACGAGAGAAGGACAAAGTTAAAGTGCTGGTATTCATAGATATAACTATATACGAAAGAGATGAGGAACAAAGGGTCCAGAAGGGGAAACCGCGAGTTGAGATATAGATATATAGGTAGAGACCTCGACGGTCGCATTACGACATGATATAAAGTATAGAATATAGCAGCAGCAGACGACGACAACTGTGCGCGATCTTCGAATTCGCAATTATACCTGGACGACCTCTATCTCACTCACTCATTCTCGCTTATGCTGCCGACGAGGTAACGTGCAATTTCGTGGGAGTTACATCAGAACGATTTTTGCAGCTTTGAAAAAGAAGAAGAAAAAGAAGCTTCTTATTCGCGACTGTGTATAAGTGCGATGGTATTTTTGCGAAAAAAGTTTCTCAAAGATGCTGGGGATTATTACCGATCTTTGCCGATTTTGTTTTCTTTCTCTAAACGAAAACAATTTTTCTTTGATTTTAATGAGCGCAATTTTTTGCGATCGTTTGAATTTTCGCTACGAAACAATAATACCAACAACAGTATTACACCCGCAGGGAAGATTTGTGAAATCGGTAAGTTGTTGCTGCATTCTTAGAGTCTAGAAACGAGACGACTAATTTTCAGACACTCGGATTATCTCTCTTGACTACTCCTTGGAATTCCAAGCAAATGTTGAATTTGTGAATTAATTTTTTTTTTGTTTTTCTGCGCGCTACCAGTAGCACATATTGAATTTACGACATTATACTATAGACAGGTTTTTTTTCTCTTTTTTTATTTGAATTTTCAAGAGTAGGCGCATACCGATTATAATGCCAAAAGGAAAGTGATGAGTCATGTCAAATGTGCTCTGCGATTACATCGGTCAACATTTTTTTTTTCTTTTAAGTGGCTACTGTGGTGACATTTGATGATTTTGCATGTGTGATGCTTTTTATTTTACGCATATGTATATGCTACACGTTGGAACTTGAAAGGAATTTTTTAATAGCGACCCAGAACCAGTTGCATTAGCACTGTCCGATAAAATTGTTTTTTTTTTTTTTTTTTTTTTTTTGCACAGTGTACATAAAAACTATTACCGTGTACAAATATTTAAAAATGAAAAAATAAACAACAAGCTTCACGGATTGCGCTGCACGTTTAAATCAATGTAAATCCGATCCAGTTAAGTCTTTTTTATAAAATCCTTACAGCTCCATCATATTACATATAAAAAAAAAATAAAATAAAAAAGGGAACTCAAGGCCGAAACGTCGATAAATTTTTTATATCGTCCTTGCTCCTCAGAACGTTACAACTATATAATATATACCCTCCAACCCGCAATACAATCTGGAGAACCTCAACTCCTCTAGTCCCATAAATTACTTGCTACAGTATCAAAGTTGAATATCGATCTATGGACCAGGAGTAAACAGTCAAACGATCGAGCTCGGATAAGCTTCGGTCAGTTGGACTTCGACGTCCATTGCGATAACCTGCGACACAGAAATGCTAGAATTGCTAGTAGTCTAAAACTAAAAAAGAAAAAAAGCACCTGCCGAGAAGATTAGAGAACTACAGCTAGGACGGAGGAGTCTTTGGCAAGAAAAACGTCTGTCACATCCCTTTTTCTATAACGCACAAATTCCCAAACCTAATGACACAGTGCAGTCCTTAGCTATACAGCAGTATACAACGTTGTAGGGCGGGTTGATCTCAAGTATAGCTGACTATACAGTATATATAACGGCTCGTCGCCACGTTGAATATATGCCTACACATATAGTGGGGTGAAAAGAAGTCATACCTGGACGATATACATCGGCACTACTCTTCTCAAGGCATATCTTCTCTTTTTCTGGTTCCACGTGTGCGCCGATCTCTTTATACCTATACGACCAAGGAGAAACGCCCGCGATTAACGGACACTCTCTTTCTCTTGAGATATATATTCCTCACTCCTCCAATCCAATCTGCAGCTATCGGAATAAACGATAACACATTCCCGGATATATATATATAGGTAATAAATAACACACACACACACACTATTATATATGGTATCTGCACAGGTAAATCCACCGATAAACAAAAAACATAAAATAAGATGAAGATGAAGAAGACTATACGAGTGTATTTTTATGTATTATAACGCGAGAAACGGACGAGCTGGGTTAAAATGTATATGGAAGGTATGTATAACAGAGAGAAAGACACGCCAACAACGCGGCTTCGTGTCCGGCAGTAGACTGGTCAGTCTGGTGTTATAGTGTGGTGTGGTGTGCGTGGTGCTTTGGTAGCAGAGGCCAGAGTCAGAGCAACAGCAGCGAGGAGTCTTTCTCTCTCATTCTCTCTCTACTACTCTCGAAGGAGCGCGCGCACAAGCAAACGACCACGACCGAAGACGACGACCAAGACGAAGACTAGAGAAAGAGAGAAAGAGAGAGAGAGAGAGAGACCAGGCTGTAGCACACACGGTATATAGGTATAGCATAGCAGGCTATGCTGTGGTGAGTTGGTGACCACTTTTGAGCCTGCGCAGATGAAACCTGTGCAGGATTGGTTCAGAGTTATAACTTTAAGAGCGATCCCGAAATTATGTGGGTGCCTTTGAATGAAGATGAAGAGATGGAGATAAACTCCAGGCTAATTCTTTTATTTTTTTTTTTTTTTAAGGGCTAGGGTTGTTTTATTGTTTGGGAACAAAATATTTGAGGCATGATGATTGGGTGTTTATGGGGCGCGCGTGTGAAAAATAATTTGGTGAATTATTTTTATGTGGAACGACCGTTTTTTTTTCAATTTACAAGTGAGTATGATTATTTTGACAAGATAAGTAACGTATATGTATAATTGTATTTTTACGCGTAAGGAAATCAGAATGAATTTTAAATCAACATAATCTTGATAGAAAGAAAAAAATACTATATGATAATAATAATCATTCACTTAAAAATATAAATAATCGATTTTTATTTATAATTTATTGGAATAAAAGCATCGTATAAAAATAATACTAAACAATAATAATCCGTGAATGCACTTGGCATGCAAAGAGCACCAATATAATCTACTTTTAACGGTCACCGGTATAGTTTGAGACATAGGTAGCATAGCAGTGGAGAACGGCCTGTGTTCCTATTTGTATAGATACGTCGCCCCTTCTACACTATGGAAATCAGGCTGTCTCTGTCGGAGCAAAAGTTATACCTATAGGTATATAGATATAGTATTTGTTGTGGCTTGAAATTTCCGGAATGCACCTGAGAGAGTGCCTTTGGATAAATGGAAGACTTTTTTTTTACAGGTGGTTTTAACTGTAATTCAGGTCGCAATTTTAATTTTTCATTTTTTTTTATTTGTTTTTGATTTTAAATAAAATTGATTATTTTTTTATTTCAAGATATATAATAAATTAACGAGTGCATAAATGATAAACATTAAAATGTAATAAATAAGTTAACGCGTCCTTTAAATTCACATTAATTTATCGATTAACTTTCATTAGCAATCTATTTTTTTTTCTCTCGTTCTCTTTTCTTTCACCTCTTTATTCACATCATTAACTTGTCAATGAATAAAGATGAATTATTTATTTTTATCAGTATATATTATAATATCGCTCTTGGCATCTGTATAAAAAAATTAAAAAAAAAAAAAAAAATATGAAAAATGATGTTCTAAAATAACGCTTTATAATCTCGAATTAAATCAACTAATCGATTTTTTTTCATCGCTTCTCCATAGTAAACTCATATAAAGCTATATCTAATCAAGATCATCGCATGAGGTAGTAATTTCAAGAGTGAAAGTAAGTCAATAAGCTTTGCAGTTTTTGCGCACATAGAAGATCCAAAAGCAGGAAGAAGGACAATGTATTTTAAACCAGGGCAAAATCTGTAAAATAGTATTATAGTTGTAAAAAAAAAAAATGAAAAAGATTTGCTGCTGCTACCCTTTTTAAAGTATAGTACTTCATACTACCGGGAGAAAAATCCTCCTTTTGTCGAAGATTCGCACGGCAGAAAACGGAAATACGAAAAAGAAGAGAATAGAGTTTAAGAAGACGGAAATGCTGTAGCTAAAATAATGGTATACAACTGGAAGCGAAAAAGCTGCTATATTACAGAGGCTCTTCAGAGAATGCATCCGAGAGAGCAGGAATAGAAGAGAACAGGAGAGATGAGATGCTGCTGGAGAGTAAAGGATATATGTATGCGGGATGAAAAAAAGAAGGAGAGAGATACAAGAGATTATTTATTCGCCTTGGAGCAGGGAGAAGAACGTGGGAGAAATAGAGAGAGAGAGAGAGAGAGAGAGAGAGAGATAAAGAGAGTGTAAGGGTGCCTATACTGCTGCAATGTATACTCTAATGCAGAACGGACAATAGGACTTGTATTGTATTTCTGTTTATTTGTGTGTGTTTGTGTCGCGCAAGAAACATAAGAGTCTGAAACAGGTGAAAAATGAGGATTGAGATCGGTGCGTCCGTAGTCGCGATATCGTGAAAGCAGCCAGAGTTTTCTCGCTGCTCTCTGCGGCGCCAGCGATATAGCCTGCTGGACTCTTTTATTTTATCACGAATGTTGTTGCTGATACATGTGTGTGTGTGTGTGTGTGTGGGGGGGGGGGGGGGGGGGGTTTTTGAAAAAATGAGATTGTACTATGCGTGTATGCAAATATAAGAAAAAAAGAATAGGAAGGATAAATCTTATTTTCGATTGGAAATGGAGATTCTTGAATTTAAGATAACGACATTTTTCTAAGGATATTTTGGGAAAATTTCGGAAGAAATTGCTACGATAAATATATAAAAAACAAAAAACACAGTTTTTGTTTTCATGACTATAGTAATAAAAAACAATAACAGAATAGTGTTTCACTTAGAGGAGGAGAAGAAGAAGAAGAAGAAGTACAAACGCCGTAAACGTTTTTCTTTCTACAAGGAATTCGTGCTTTGTGCAAGCGCGAGAGAAAGAGAGAGAGAGAGAAAGAACAGAGCATCACCACATTCTTAATTAGAGATACGATCTATTATGTTGTGGCTCGTGCGCGAAACAAGACCTGAGAGTCTGTTTTTTTTTTGTCCTTTCATACCAGAAAGAAAGAAGATTGGTCTAAGACATTGGCATGCGAAGAAAGAGCAACGATGAAATATATATATAAAAAAAGAAAGAAGAAAAATTAGGGCGTTTTCGGTTATAGTTTTGGCACACGTGTATATATATATATATATATATATATATATATATATATATAAAAAGGCGCGAATTTTTTTTGCCTTTCTTTTTTTGCGGTCATTGATGTTCTGTTATATATAGGGTTGGAGAACAGAAACTACTGCCGTCTAGACAAAGATTAAGATAATGGAAAGGAGTCGTCTCCTCTACATATTCCCCTATACGCGTAACGGCTACAGCTAAGCTTACTACTACTACCAACTATCTCTACTACACTCAAAAAAAAAAGAATATCTCTTATTTTTCGTTAACTTTTACTGCTGCCCTTCTTCTGTTTTTAGCCTGACTTTTTAATCTGCACACATTTAAACTCTTAACAAGCCAGTTTTCTAAATACTTATGAGACTAATTCGGTTTTACGAGCTCAAAAATTTATCCTCTCATAAATCGTTAAGTCCCTGGTACCACACCACACGAGTCTACAAGCTCTGTGAAAATATATATTTATTTAAACAAAATAAAACTATTGTTTCTATTTGAAAAAAAAATGTTTGATTAAATGCATATACATGTTATTAAGAAATTCTTGGTATTTACTTGGACTATCTACGTTGTTTGTTTTTTTTTTTTTTTTTTTTTTTTTTTTTTTTTTTTTTTTTTTTTTTTTTTTTTTTTTTTTTTTTTTTTTTTTTGTTTTTTATTTACTTTTCTTGTTTTTTATTTTTTTCTAGATTTCGGCAAGGATGTGACTATTCACGGTTGTGTAATGACGCGAGACAAAGGGGGTTAGAAAGAGATGACGAGAGCAAGATAATAAAAAGCATTTGGAGGGAGAGGAGGAGAATGTGTGCACTTATGTTATATGTACTTCCAATGAACCTCTTTCAAGATCTATCCTCTCACTTTATCATTCTTAATGCTTTGCACATTGTGTATTTAAATTTTTCTCAATTTTCAACAACTTCTCATTTCGGCATACAGGTTCAACTAGTAAAATTCTTTAGCGCGCAAATTCCTCCGCACCTTTTCGACAAATTCACGATAAGTTGAATTTTATCACTCAAAAATAAAAAGTAAAAAAAAAGAAAATAAATGCTAAATTTGCAAAATTTGTTCAACATTGTCAACAAAATAACGTAAATCCCAATTATACACTGAACTATCTAGAAAACACACCTGTTACCAGCCACACACATAAATATACTAGCAGGTAATTCGATCAAGAGAAATAATCCATAGGAAGCTTAAAAATCTCTGTTTGAACAGAGACAAAAGACACATGCCGAAGAGAACCAAGCAGGAAATGTTCATACACTATACGTATATGTATACGGCCCTGAGTAAGAGCAGACCACTCGGTTCAAAAAGAGAAGAAAAAAAGAAGCCGCTGAGAAAGAGAAAGAAAACAGGCGGTAAAGGCAAAAAGAAGAAGAAGAAGAAGAAAAAAAAGAAGAAGAGGACCTGAGTGAACGTCGGGGGGTCGAAAGAAGCGAGAGAGACTATAAGCGCAGAATGAATTCGGATGCGTTTTCGTTGCCAGCCCACCATGAGTAAAAAAGGAGAGAACAGGTATATATACGAGAGAACCCTTATATTGTGTATAGATATATATGTAACCAAAAAGTATATAGATTCGAGAGGAGAAGGGGGAGGGGGGGGGGAGAACGTAATATAATGCGTAACGAAACGTGCACGCACCGGGACCCCTTCGATTTTCAAACTCACCGTTCTCTCTTCTTCTTTGCTACTTCTTCTTGGCGCAGGTACATATTGCCAGGTAAAGACCGAAGAATTCGAAGTTCCACGATTGCTTCACGTGCAAATTCATATATGTATAAGCACTCGGTCCAAAATTTGCGATTAGCGATATTTTTTTAGTCGTCTCTCGAGCAGTAATATAAACGTGTCACATTTGAGGTCGGCTGATCTCTCAAGATGTTTTTGACTTTACACCTAAGAGATATAAAACTGTCTTAAAAATCACGAAAAACACGTATATCTCCGAAATCATCAACTTATAAACGCTCATCATCATCATCATCAGCTACTGTAGCTACTGTCGCTGACCTCTTTTTTTTTCGTTATCTGCCTGATAAAACAAAATTTTGTGCGTGTTTTTTTTTTCTTCACGCAAAAATCAGTTTATCATGTTATATAGGTAGTAGATCATCTTCTTCTTTTTTTGCACAAGCCAGCGCTCATCATATAAACAAATCCTCCCAGTTAAAATTAATAAGCTTGCCAGAGGCGACCTTTCCGTGAGCATCTTCTTAACTTTATATAGATATATAGTAAACGTACGTACATATAAAGTTTGAAATGGTTTTCCGCGCCAACGAAATCTTACCTTGGCATCATCGGACTTTCATATAATATAGCCAAGTTCATGCAAGAGAACGTTTTATAGCGATTAACACAAAACCTGCGCTGCTCACGTGTACCTATATGTATCGATCTTTTAACGTCGACGACGACGACCCCAAGATAATTTGCTGCTCCTGCTTCTTCTTCTTCTCTCTCAGTATAGGTATATATATCCAACAACAACAAGTCCCATAGCCCGGCGTCTATAATTTTAGCAGGTAAAAGAGTATAAAAAAAGAGAGAGAGAAAGAATGAATAAGGTAAGGGATAGAACGAGCTTTTATATCGATACCTATACACGGCGCCAGAGGGGCCGGTCCGCGGGTGTATATATATCGGAAATATATATCGCGATGACGGGGCGTTGGCGGTGATGCAGGTAAAATATGTTAAGGTGTAGTATACGCTAAATTAACTTGGCATGGAAAAATCAAGAACGTGAGCTGCGCGGAAGGAAAATAAGGGAGAGAGAGAGAGAGGGAGAGAGCTTTAAGATGAGGCGTAAGTATCTCGCTAATAGTACTCGGGCGGGGATAATACTTACATCGTTGTATTTTTTTTTCTTTTCTTCCTGAACTTATATTAGTATACTATACTACTACTAGCTGTTCGATTAAGTTAAGTGCGATCTATTACGATGTCTATAAAATAACATAGAATACATATACATACATATACCTATTACTATATAGATATAGTGAGCGTTAATATTTGCTCTTCAACGATCGTTTAACTTCGTATGTACATAATATACATAATATACCTACTCTCTATACAGATGTTAAGATTTTCTTCCTTAAAGAAATTTATTATTTTTATTTTTTTTTAACTTTCTCAAGTTTTATATATATTAAGATTTGAGGGGGAGATTAGGTAAACTTGTATAATTTAGTTTAAACACACGTACACGAGACGCAGTATATACAAAAAAGTGCCTACTCATCAGTGATTTGTCTTTGTTGCGAACAATCGTCGTATGTACATACATAAAACATTAAAACGAGGCAATAAAAGCTATCCATCACAATATCGATCGTTTAGTATAAAGATTTTCGTGACAGAACAATCAACAGTTTTCAACATCTTTTTGCAATAAAATAAGGCAGAAAAACGAATGAATATAGATAATACGTTATCCTCCCTTCCCTTCACCCTATTTTTCCTTGCAAAATACGAGCTGCCGAGAATATACATAATATATCCTGAATCTAAAAAAGTATAAATCTTCCTATTTTTACCCTTATCTCTACTCACCATATAGCCATAGAGACTTCTATAGAACAGTAGAGAAAAAGCATAGGATGAGAGTTAAAAAAAAAGAATGATAGAGTAGAAAGAGAAAAAAAGGAGGTGCCGATATAAATAAATATATGTAATATACATTGTAAGCTCTATGTATAAAGATATACATAAAGCAAAGCTCTTCTCTCTTGCTCTCAGGGGGATGATGATGATGCTCGAGGTGTATACTATTCGTGATCGACACGCCGGATCTTATACCCCGGATCTCGTTCTTCTGCTACGCGTTCCAGACTGGAGAAATCGACTTTCTGGCGCCAATTTAATTTTTTTTTTTTTTTTTTTAATGTATTGATGTATGTACGTATACCTATAGGTATATATCTATAGTATTAACCGATATAAAATAATATATTATATTTTGTGCAGTGCACTTGAAAACGACCTTGTGACCAGATCCTCTTTATATGCAACAATAAAAGCAAACTCAATGATTTTTGTTTTGCATACACTATACTAAATAAGGTTTGAACTATACGTGTGTATCTATATAGGACCACCGGATGATCGTCTTTGATCTCTTGGTTGTTGCGCTTATGCAACATGTTGCAACGGAAAGGTACACCTGGTGTGTGTGTGTGTGTGTATGTGTATATAGGTAACGCAAGCTTGATTTACGGCACACGTGCCATATCCTATACATGTATATATACCAGCCGATTAAAAGTAAAGAGCGACTTCCCGTAACTTATATACCTACACACATAAACCGGGAACAATATAACGCTTATCCTATTTATGATCGAGGAAATAGTGAATCCTATACTTGTGGTTTCGAATTCAAAATACAATTTAGAAAAACATATACATGTAATAATACGATTGTGAATGATATATCTACAGGATAGGTATTGGTGTGTATTGCTGGTATTTTTTGCAATTATATATTTCTATTTTATAATCGAGATTTCTGTTTAACATTACTAAAGTGTGATGTTCAAAATAATAGTGTCACGGACTTTTAGTGTATTTTATCGATATAAATCTACATTATACGACAGTTTGTCTCGTGTATCTTTGATGCGCGAAATATGCATATAGAGAAAAAAAAAAGTGGTTCATTATTATTACAAGCAGCTAATGGATTTCAGCGAAGAATTATTAAAACAATAACAACAACAACAGTATCAGGAGCAGCCACTTAGTAAAGCAAATTTTTATATTAAACAAAAAAAAAGGCAAAGCTTTCTCTTCTCGCTTGTGATTTATATACCAACCATACACTAGTATACATACATACATACTCGTAAAGCAAATTAATTGCAGTCACGGTATGTATGTTT
>JAPYZE010008192.1:0-11843 GCA_030522805.1 Leptomastidea abnormis
TAGATGTTTTAGAATTTATTTTGTGTTTTTTGGATAATTATTATGTCATTTATACTTTAGTATTGATTTATATTTATTAAGGTTGTAAAAGACCCTTATCTAAGTGCTTTTTTTACAAATTTTGATTTTTTGAGTTTGATATCGTTTACATGGTTTTCTGGGTTATTCTTTTCATATATTACATTAAAATTAATTAATTTCGTTAACTGGACCTTATAAAGGATGTTTTTGATAAAAAAAAATACCTTATTTCAGTGCTTTTTAAAAAAATTTCTATTTTTTGAGTTTTATATCGTTACTATGGTTTTCTGGGTTGCTCTTTACGAATATTACATCAGAATGAAAAAAATCCGTTAGTTGGACCTTGTTAAGGGTGTTTTGAATCAAATAGTACCTTATTTAA
Source organism: Leptomastidea abnormis (assembly GCA_030522805.1). NCBI lineage: Eukaryota > Metazoa > Arthropoda > Insecta > Hymenoptera > Encyrtidae > Leptomastidea > Leptomastidea abnormis. The sequence goes on from JAPYZE010008192.1 coordinate 404, forward strand.
GTGTTTTTTGAAAAAAATTCTATTTTTGGAACTATATATTGTTTTTATAGTTTTCTGGGTCGCTTTTTTCTAATATCGTATTTAAATTAATGAATTTTGTTAAGTGGATCTTAATCATTAATAACATTTTAACTATTTAATTAGCAAATCGATTAAAAAACGATATGCTGTATGTAGCACACTTAATATAAACGCATTGATATGTCGATGTTATACGAGCATAATAGCTTGGAGGTAAATCGCTTGACTACGAAATTGGAGGTCAAGGGTTCAATTCTCGGTAAAATCTGTTTTTTTCAGAAATTGAGGAGAAACTAATTTCTTAATTTGATTGGTATTTTGGAACAAAATGTAAAAACCAGTGTTGGAAGCGTCCGTCACATAAAAATCTGACGATTTTCATTATTTTACTCCCCTCGTGGCCCGACATAAAGAACTTCGTTCTAAAAAATCTAAGAAAATTTAATAACCTTATTGTTACATTATCTTATAAAAAACATTTAATTAATATTTAATATTTAAAAATGCATAAAATACAGTAAACCTACCTGGATTACAAGCTTTATAACGTCTAACTGTCATTCTTTCGTCATGAAGTTGTTGATTTTTTAATATAAAAATTACTCGTACTGATTCATCTGGATGATCATGTACAATAAATCAAAGCCTTGAGATTTACCATCATTGTCCTCGTCTTATTCAACATATGTATTACTTGACTTAAATACTTCTAATCTTTTATTTAGCCTGAGAATATACACAAAGTATCATATTTCTTTGTGTAAGAAAGAAAAGGTTAAGTCAAGAACAATATGAGTATTTATCTAATTGTTAGTTGATTATCCCAACGATGAAAACAATGCTGATGATGTTTATGACCCTGGAGGTTTAGCCTGCTCAGCAAGCAGGATATTGGATACGTTAGTGATGTTGGATTTTTTCTTAAGCTGGCACGTGAAACTGTAGTATGTAAAAAATGATTTGCTTTGCTAGACCATGCAAAACCGCATCAAGTTTCATTGATGTCCCTCGAGCAGCTCCTAGTGATCAAAAACTTGATTTAATTTATACTTCGATATAAATCCATCTGCCCGCATTAGCTGAAAGAGTTAGACAAAGACAGACAGACAAAGTCACCCGTCGCTTGTACAAACCGTCTGCGTGTTTTCTCGCAAGTTATAGTTAGTAAATTTTTGAAAATCAAGTTTTTGATCACCATGGGCTGGAGGGACATCGATGAAACTTGATGCAGTTTTGCGAGGTCTAGCAAAGCAAAGCATTTTTTACATACTGCAGTTTCACGTGCCAGCTTAAGAAAAAATCCAACATCACTAACGTGAATAATCAACTAATAATAAGATAAGTACTCAATTTGTTCGTGACTTAACCTTTTTTTCTTACACAAAGAAATGATACTTTGTGTATATTTTCAGGCTAGATAAAAGAATAGAAGTATTCAAGTCAAGTAACACATATGTTAAATAAGACGAGGACAATAATGCTAAATCTCAAGGCTTTGATATTGCTGTACATGATCATCCAGATAAATGAGTACGAGTAATTTTTTTATTAAAAAATTAACAACTTAATGACAAAAGAATGACATTTAAACGTTATATAGCTGATAATCCAGGTAGGTTTACTGTATCTCATGCATTTTTTAATGTTAAATATTAATTGAATGTTTTTTATAAGATAATGTCACAATAAGAACAGTTATTAAGTTTTCTTATATTTTTTTATATTTTAAGGATTAAAATTCATATCTGTACTAACTGATAGATTATGTTAGATGCAAGTCATGAATTTTTATACAATTTGTCAAGGTGAGTTTCCTTGACGTTTAATTAAAGAATGACATTTAATTTATCACTGTTTTGTTTTTGAGATATACACTTTCAAAGATTTATAATTTGCACTGTTTTGTATATCTCACAGATCATCTCCTCCGCTCAACTAATTAGACAAATTTATGCAACTGTCTTGAATATATCAGTCACACGTCTAGGATAGAAATCATCTTTCTAGTTAGATTTAGAACTGATCCAGGTGATATAACAATGGTATTACTTTATAAAATATTGTTTAACTTAGAAAAATATAATATGTATTACTTGAGGAGTGAAAAATATAATGTATTATTCAAATAATCTTTTGTAATTTTTAGATTTGTGATGTGTTTACATCACTTATGTAAACATAATTGTTATAAAAATAATCATTAACATAAAATCAATTCATATATAAAAAAATGTAAGCAAAAGCAAGCAATCCCGTGAAAAGAGAGAAGAGAGGAAATACGTATATACATATTCGTATACATGCAGAAGCAGAGACAAGAAAATCAAGAGATGTGTACAAGATGTGGGAAAAGAGAGAAAAACTATCTTTATTAGTGTATCTTATATACCTTTTAGTTTAAGTAAGCAGAACGCATAGAAGATACAGTGAAAAAGAGAGAAGGAAAGAGAGAGAACGAGCGAAGTGTCTGGAACATAGAAGAAGAAAGAGAGAGAAAGAGACACCAAGCCAAGCAAGGTCCGTGGAAGACCCTTGCGAGACGGAACCCTTGCAAACCTAGATCTCCCCCTCCACTCAATTTTCAAAAAAAAGCGAGTCAATGCAGCTAGAGGAGTTAAGTGCATATAGGATGAATTGAGCCCTATAGAAAATATAGAAGAAAGGCGGGCCCATGTGACTAACGCTTGACTTCTACGCAAAAAAAAAAAAAGGACCCAATCCAAAGGAGAAATAGCACAAGCTCCTCCTACTTGACCAAAAATTGTGTTAGCAGGTCCAAGACGCTGTATAGTAATTGATCTATGGAAAAGGGGTATATACAAATCAAGTGTAAAGTAACAAGGGAAGAAAAACATGATTGGAAGATGCAGCTAGAGGAGAACATTATGGTTGCCGAAAAATCTAGAAAAACCAAGAGAGATGGAATGACCACTGCTAAAAAGTAAGTGAAACAAAGAAAAATCAAGGGGAAGAAAAGCGGGCGAAAAGTCGCGCCAGGCTATAAATACTCCCGCCCTAAGCCTTCACGGCACACAGAGATAAAAAAAATCGACTAAAACGGACCGATTATTAGACCTGCAAATCGGCTCGACCACACCCTAGTCTGAGATTAAGGTTTAAGTCTTTTTCCCTGATCTCACTATCTTTCTCCCTGTACCGGGCAAGAGCGCAACTTGGCACAATTTTCTTTTCTCGATACTTGAGAAAGAAAATTTGAGGAGACAAAAGAGAAGCCATAGACACCAACGGTATCCACGGCTCATACCAATTGCCTAACCACACGACATCCCAAAAGAGATACCAGCAACAAACCTAAGGACAAAACGGCCAACGCCCAAACCTGCTGCCGCACCCCCGCTGCCACAACTCGCTCACTGCGGACCTTTGAACAGCACTCTCCATCTCTCTCTTTCTCTCTCTCTCTCTCTCTCTCTGCCTGCTGCCTGCGGAGCCTGCCTGTTAACATCTGCACCCTTGCCAAACCAACATCAAGGTACTTGTAAAACTAATTATACATCGATGAATTATACTTAGAAGCGAAATAGCGGTTTATTATTATAATTATTCGTAAAAAGTCACGATAAAATATAAAGATCGGTTAGATAATATTATAGGACAAACGTTTTATAACATTTATAATTAATTAAGTTTACTCAAAATAAAATCAAAAGCAATTTTATTTTTCGGCATCATTTAAATTTTTCATTAAAAAATATTTTCTGTTTTTTTTTTATGATTGGTAGATTATTTTTATATTTATATACGGATAATTTTTCTTTATTTCAATCTCAATAATTCTTTTTAAAACCCCATCCCGGTTATAACGTATCCACGGCTCCACGGCCGTGCTCAGTTAAAAGGGGATTAGTTTGTAAGATTCCGGGGGTATTCAAGCCTTGACTCAATAACCTCCAAGGGACCCATGTCCCTGAACTAACTGCCGTCTCCACAGACGAAGCCATAGTGAGGAAAACCTAGAAGTAAGCCGTAGATAATTCCCTATCTGCCCCCCCCCCCCGTGGATTTTACTGAGAATATCTTTATACGCATTCGACCAATATATGTCATATAATTCTTCTGGTGGGCCCCACGGCATAATACTATAGAACGAATTATATACATATATGTTATATGTTTTATTAATTATCTGCCTTGGCTCCACAGCCGATGGAACGGATTAATTAATATGCGTATAACAGATATATGTCATACTGATTTTCTGGCACGGCTCCACAACCTGTGTATCAGATAAGCAGTGTACATATATTTGCATACTGTATTAATTATTATCTGGCAAGGCTCCACGGCCTACATTACTAATAATTATTATAAACATATTTCCCAAAGATATAAGCCGTAATATATCTCTCCCTCTGCCCCCCGGCGGAGTTAACACAGAGTATACAAGTACGCATTCGAAAACCTATAAGCTATATAGTTTGTCTTCTGGAGAGCCCCACGGCTTTCTAAAGAAACAGCTATATTCCTATGACATTACACACTATACTTATAGTCTAGTTAGGCTCCACAGCCTATGCATGCTGATGATTTTGCATGAGTGTGTTTTGTCCCCCTATTTATTGTAATTTGTTATTTAACTCGGCTCTACGGCCGACGTAACAGATTGATCTTAAAAATTGTTTGGAAAATCAAATGAAAATTTTTTGAAAAATGGAACTAACAATTTATCGGTAAATTAAACTTAATAGACTCTTCATCGTTTACATCTATTTTGCTTCCTCATAAAGGAAGCTTTGTAATCAAGCGGAAAAATTTTTTTTATAAATTGTGTTAAAAATGTTTTTTATGATGTAAGAAGTCAGAATATATTATTTTTATGAAAAAAAATTTTCGTGTGTCCACTTTTTTGGATGTATTTTTTTTGTCCCCCAAAAAAAAATATGTTCCTATGTTTCGATTTTGACCGGACAAAGTGATTTCGATGTATTTTTTAATGAGGTTTCTGAAAAAAAATATAAAAAAAATTTTTTATCGATCTTCAATTGTTTTTTTTTCATTTTTAGTTTTCGGTAAATTGGTTTTTTTGTGTTCTTAACATATTAAAAATAAATATTTCGTTTCCGGACAAAATGCATCATTTAGAGAAAAAAAAATACTTTAATTTCATTTTTTTTACTTTTTTTTTAGGTAATGTCAATTTTAAGTTATTGTTAAAATACTAAAATGTTTTCAAAGGTTGCATATCTCGAATAATTTGAAAGTTAATGATTTGAAATTTTGACCAAATATTTGTCTTATTTTCTTTTTGAGGTTAAAATTTTAAGTATATTTATCGATTAGTTTTAGAGAAAACTGAGAAAAACTGTATTTTTAGTTTATTCAAAAACTCGATTAAATTATTATATTTTGATTTGAAACTCACACCGTTTGTGTTATTTTTGTTGTAGATGATCTGTATAAATTTTGGGCTTTACCGGATTATTATTTTTTGAGATATTGATTTTTTTTTATACGCTGCTTTAAGCAGATGATCTCAAAAGATAAACACAGATTTTAATGCTTGAAAATAATTTGTTCTAATCTTTCGATTTTGACCGAACAAAGTGGATTCAATTTGTTTTTTTAAAAGAAATATGAGAAAAAATAAAAAAAAAATTTTTTATCGATCTTCAATTGTTGTTTTTCATTTTTAGTTTTCGGAAAAATGTTCTTTTGCATTTTTAACATGTTAAAACTTAATATTTTTTTTCGGACAAAGTGCATCTTTTAGAGAAAAAAAAATTCAATTTCTTTTTTTTACTTTTTTTATAGGTTATGTCAATTTTAAGTTATTGTTGAGAAACTAAAATTTTTTCAAGGTTGCATATCTCGAATAATTCGAAAGTTATTAATTTGAAGTTTTGATCAGATATTAACTTTGTTTTTTTCTTTTTAAGGTTAAAAATTAGAAGTATATTTATTTATTAGTTTTAAAGGAAACTGAAAAAAACTGTTTTACTGTTATATTTTAATTTGAAATTCACATTATTTGTGTTATTTTTGTTGTAGATGGTCTGCATAAATTTTGGACTTTACTGAATTATTATTTTTTGAGATATTGATTTTTTTTTGTACGCTTCTATAAGCAGACGACCTTAGAAGATAAACACAAATTTCAATGCTTGAAAATAATATGTTCTAATCTTTCGGTTTTGATCGGACAAAGTGGATTAGATTTGTTTCTTTAAAAGAAATTTGGAAAAAAATATGAAAAAAAATTTTTTATCGATTTTTAATTGTTTTTTTTCATTTTTAGTTTTCGAAAAAATGTTCTTTCGCGTTTTTGACATGTTAAAAATTAATATTTTTTTTTCAGACAAAGTACATCTTTTAGAGAAAGAAAAAGCTTTAATTTATTTTTTTATTTTTTTCAGGTTATGTCGATTTTTAGCTATAGTTAAAAAATTAAAAATTTTTCAAGGTTACGTATGTTGAATAATTCACAAGCAGATATTTTGATTATTTAAAAAAAAAAAAAAGGAATAAAGTTTTTTCCTGATAAAAGGCATTTTTAGAGAAAAAAATTCTTTAATTTATTTTTTGGTTTTTTTGTAATTATGTAGTTTTGTAGTTATCAATTTTTTGTCATAATAGTGTCGTTAAATGTGTTGAAATTTGATTAATTAAAAGTGTTTTTTGTTTAATTGTATGTTTATTTTAGTTACATACAATTAAAGAGATACACATGCGCAATGCGCAGTGCGCATGCACACATACACACTTAGTACATACACCTTACACTGACTAGCTTATGCTGACTTAGCGTCGTACAGACCAACGCTATATACTACTCTCCTTTTGCACACGAGTCAGTCTGTTGTAACGCTCTTTCTAGAGCAGACCTGTATATACTCAATAAAACATAGTACATTATATACAGTCTCTAGCCGTTTACTCTCTCTTGCTTCCGCTTCCTGCCCCCCCTTACTTATTATTTAACATCAGGTTATGGGCCCAGGGACGTTCAGGTCCAGGACTCAATAATAAGGCAAGGTAGGAAAGAGTAAGCCGTGTTAAGAGTAAAGTAAAGCATACAACCGCGTGGCAAAGGAACGCTAAGACTCCAAGTGAAAATGGCCGCTCGCTCACCGTTTTCGGGGCTTCAGCCCATTGAGCGACTGTCCTGCCGGGAGAACTATAGATCATGGGCGATCGCCATGAAAGCGTTTCTGGAGATTGACAAGTTATGGGACACTATCGAGGCTCCAGCTAACGGAGCAATTTCTACAGACGCGTCTAAGGTGAACAAGGCGCGTGCTAAATTAACATTAGCTGTAAACCCGGAAGTGTACGTACACATCACAGAAGCTACTAGCGCACAGCAAGCCTGAGAAGTAGCTACAACGAGGCTGGAAAACTATAGTTCAATGGAGAACTACGTAGGAAAAATTATAAATGCAGCGCAGCAATTAGAAGGAGTGGGCATGAAATTGCCCACGGAATTAATTGGAGCATTGATGCTAGCGGGCTTGCCTGATAATTATCATCCGATGATAATGGCTATGGAAGCGTCAGACTAGGCAATCACATCCGACCTAGTTAAAAATAAATTGATTCAAGACACCAACGTGGACGGAACTTTAAGTGAGAATTTGGTTAGAAGCTTTTACACTAAAACCAAATTGCACGGTGGGGGGAAAGGAGGACGCAGTGACACACGGAAGCCCAAAGTTAATTTTCGGTGTTATAATTGCAACAAAATCGGCCATATTTCCCGTGATTGCCCCCTCCCTGCAACGATTACAAACACCAACGCCCACACAGCCGAAGCTTCGAATGAAGAAGACGGAAGTGACGAAGACGAGGAGGTATTGTGCACACTTTCGAGTATGGCCGACAAACACACGTTAAATCCTGATGAATGGATACTCGATTCCAGCGCCTCCAAGCACATGTGCTGTGACCTCTGACTATTTCGAGTATTCGAAAACTCCAAAACCAAAGACGTGAGTGTAGCGAATAAATCGCGCTTAACTGTATTAGGGCAAGGTGATGTAATCCTACACGCACAATGTGACAATAATACTCGCGCAATAAAATTCGAAGAAGTTTTGCACGTTACAGCTTTAAGCACAAATTTAATATCCGTTAGTGCTATTACCAAAAAGGGTTATCAAGTGAATTTTACCGGTGATAAGTGTGTAATTGTGGACAAAGACGGTAAACACATTCTATCGGGTGCGTTAAAATCAAACGACATTTTTAAGCTGAGTGCAACAAGTGCTAGAGCCAGTAATCATAAACAAAGTCAACTAATATCCCTTGCATGTAACACTGTAGCTAGAGAGGACATTGATTTGTGGCACAGAAGAATGGCGCATCTCAACGAAACATATTTAAAAAAGTTGAGTGATGGAGGAGCAAGTGGCATAAACCTAACCGCCGCCAAGCTTGACACTTGTATTCCGTGCATAAAAGGGAAGACAACCAAAGCTCCATACAAACCATGTGATAAGCGTGCGAGCGAAAGGTTAGGACTAGTGCATAGTGACCTTTGCCAACTAGCTCACCTATCCATTGGAGGAACCAAGTATTTTATGACCCTTGTCGACGACCATAGCCGGATGATCTTCCTCTATTTTTTAAAGACTAAAGATGAAGTGACCAAGTGTTTGACCCAATTCTTGAAATTTGTAGAAACACAATTTAATCTCAAGGTCGAAACTCTCAGAACCGACAATGGCCGAGAATATATCAATCAGGCTCTCAAGGACGTTTTGGAAAAGGCTGGAATTCAACACCAGACAAGCATTCCGTATAATCCCCAGCAGAATGGTAGAGCCGAAAGGACCAATAGGACGTTACTCGACAAGGCGAGATGCATGCTGGTGGATTCAGGTATAGACAAAGGCTTTTGGGCTGAAGCTATCTCAACCGCTGCATATCTAAGCAACCGCTCGCCTAAAAAGAGTTTGGGCGGAACTCCTGAGAAAGTTTGGTCAGGTATGAAACCGGATTTATCACACATTCGTACTTTTGGCTGCAAGGCTTATGCGCACATCCCAGATACAAAGAAAAGTAAACTGGATCCGAGAGTCAGAGAATGCATCATGCTTGGATATTGCACAGAACAGAAGGGATATATAGGCTTTGGGACGTAGAACGCAAAATCACCATCGCCTCTAACAATGTGACTTTTGTTGAAGAAAAGCCCGAAAGTATAGTTTACCTGCCGTTTGAGGAAATGAAAGCTACTGAAGTCCAAGACACCTCATCTCGTACGCAGCCAGAAACTGAATTACCAGAACAAATCTCGTCAAATAAGGAAATGGATATTTCTCAAAATCTTCCCACCGAATGCTCCCAATCAGAAGAAGAGATGGATGACTGTATTACGGTAAAAAGGTCTACACACCTAAGAAACAGACCTAAAAGGCTGGACGACTTTGTACTGTACACAGCCGTAGTCCAACACTCAGAGCCTCGCACAGTAATGGAAGCCCTCTCGTGCCCCGAGAAAGAGATGTGGCTAGAAGCAATAGTTGAAGAGTATAACTCTATAATTAAAAACGATACCTGGCAACTATGCGACCCTCCAGCAAACCGCAATATAGTCGGGAGCAAATGGGTGTTTAAAAAGAAGGTTAACTACGATGGCAGCACCAGATATAAAGCTAGATTGGTAGCAAAGGGGTATAGCCAAATACAAGGTGTCGATTACGAAAACACCTATTTACCAGTAGTCAGATTCTCCTCGATTAGACTGCTATTCGCCTACGCAGCAAAAGAAGGGCTGGATGTTTTTTACTTCGACGTCGAGACAGCATTTCTGCACGGTGGCCTCGAAGACGAAATATATCTACAGCAACCGGAAGGCCTTGTGGACCCACACAACCCCAAGCAAGTTTGCAGGTTAAAAAAGGCTCTGTATGGCCTCAAGCAAGGAAGTAGAGCTTGGAATTTGAAATTACATACCCTTCTCTTATCACTCGACATGACGCAATGCAGCATAGATGCATGCATCTACTCCTAGAGAGTAGATAAGGAAATACTGATCGTAGCCGTGTTTGTGGACGACCTGCTGGTATTCACTAACAAAAGAGCACACGCTGAAGATCTCAAACAATCACTGAGAGCTCATCTGCCCGTAAAAGACCTAGGATCAGTCCAGAAATGTCTTGGGATCAACATCAAAGTCGACAAAAGCAAGGGAGTAATCACATTGGACCAAAGCGACTACATACAAGAGTTACTTAGGACATTTAACATGCAAGATTAAAAAGGGCGCACAGTGTCCTATAGATCCTGGAAGCAAGTTAACTCCAAGCACTCCACCGTCCAACAAAAGCGAAGAAGACAAAAAGGAAAAGATACCATACCAAAAGGCAGTTGGATCGTTACTGTACCTTGTTCAAGCTACGAGACCTGACCTTGCTTACGTAGTCAGTTACTTAAGCAAGTTTAATAACTGCTACAATCAAACTTACTGGAACGCTGTAAAGCAAGTCCTGAAGTATTTACAAAACACCAAGGAATATAGTCTCAAATAAACTGCAACTGATGAGACCAATTTGAATGGATACTGTGACGCCAGCTGGGCTTCAGCAGTAGACGAGGGGAAATCCACAGCAGGCTATGTTTTCACGTTCCAAGGAGGACCAATAAGTTGGAATAGCAAAAGAATGAGCACTATAGCTTTATCCAGCACCAAAGCAGAGTACTTGTCGCTCACCAACGCCATCCAGGAAGCCATCTGGCTGAGAAATCTAGGCACGCAGCTAAAGATCTTACCCAGTGAACCGACAAAAATATACTGCGACAACAAGGGCGCTATCGACCTAGGGAAAAACGCTCAATACAGCCCTCGTACAAAGCACATCGGAGTGCGAGATCATTTCATAAAACAGCGGATTGAAGCCAAGGAAGTGAACGTCCAGTTTACACCAACAAATGAAATGCTTGCCGATGCCCTAACAAAGGCAACACCATCCAGTGGCTTAAAACTTTTTTCAAAGAACGTTGGACTGATCTAATTATTTTTTATTAGTATTTCCTCATGCAATTTTGTTCACTTTTTTGTTACAAAGTAATTCTTTTTGGGTAATTTCATTTTTTTTTTTTTTTGGGTTCAAATACATAACATTTAGTCACAAAGTATTTTTTTTGGGAACCTAATATGTAACATTTTTATCATTGCATTTCTTTAATTATGTTTATCTTATCAAGTAATGTACAAACCAGGGAGTGTAAGTGACAGTATAACAAAAAACATATTGTTTAAATTTCTTATTCTTTAATTGAGGGAGTGTATTGTTATTTTAGTTACATACAATTAAAGAGATACACATGCGCAATGCGCAGTGCGCACACACACACACATACACACTTACAAGGAGAAGGTCTCACCTTTGGGAGCTGGATTTTGACCAAACTTGGGGAAATTGCTCTTTGTTGAAAAAAAAAAATACCCCTGTTTTTT
>JAPYZE010008199.1:0-12932 GCA_030522805.1 Leptomastidea abnormis
TATATACAGTAGCAAATATCTATATAAAGTCTCCATCACAGACACCACAAGTCTAGCCTTACCACTCATTCGCTAACTTGCTTTACATACTCACACATTTACACTCACATACATATATAAATATATAATAACCCAAGCCAGGCTGTGTTACCAGCAATGGCTTACATCTACATCTATAAGTACATACATATATATAAAAACATACGCATGTAGGTATGTATCTATATACATAAGTAGGGTCGAGTAGAGAGAACTGGCTGGGTAGGGGAGCGAGAGCGAGATCGGGCGCTTTCCACTCTCCTCTATAATACATATACTACTATACTCTTATATACTACAATACTGGCTGCTGCGGCTGCGCAAGTCTCCGGGGCCGGGCTCTCACAGTCGCGCGCGAACCGCGGTGACGGGCGCATCAGCATCATCATCATCATCATAGTGCGAGGCTTATTTACAGCCTCTCTTTCTCTCTCTCCCTCTCTCAATAATATATATCATACATTATATTCACCATCCGGCCTTAAAAAGCTCGATCTTCATTCACTTTCCTTGCTTTCCTCTACATCTTTAGTTACTCGGATTTTACGCTATTGATATAAGCTAATTTTCTATAAATTAAGCTTAATTGAAAGCTTCGATGTAAATGCATTAGTACGAGGCTGATATATAAGGAGATATATAGAGAGGGATAGTACAAGAAGGGAGAGAGTGAGAGAAGAAGAAAGCGAAAGTTGCTGCGAAAAAGTTAGCGCGCGACAATAATAATAATAATAATAATAAGACTGGGAAAAAGTCGAGCTGTGTGGAAGAACTGCGGAGAGGATGTGCTGATGTTGATGTTATCGGATTTGGAATGATTATAGCTTGGATGTATAGCAATTAAAGACGACTGGTACTGATTTTGTTTTACAGTGTCTGATTGTGCTTGTGCTTTTATTTTAAGAAAAACAATTTTTCATAGTAGACTTTTGACTGGTGTATAAAAAGACTGCGGCTGTGAATATTTAAACAAAAGTAGCTGAAAGCTTGCAGAAAGTTGAGCTTTTTCGGTATTTGAAATTATGGTGTAGCGTTCGATTGGTCTACGAAAGCTTGCAAGTAGAGCTTGCAGTATTTTTCTGGCTGAAAAAATTCCTAACAACGAATCGAATACTTATTACTATAAATTACAAATAGAAGAAAGTTTAGATATTATACACGAGGTATCCACGTGGATCTATTACAACTATGACTTCATAGTATATACTTTCAATCCGCAAGCTCTGCGCAAGCTCGCGAGATTTACTTGAACGTAAATTTAAAACGGTCAAGTGAAGAGACACCGAACGAGGGCTAAAAGGAGAAGAGAGAAAAATTTGTGGAAAGGAAAACGAGAACAGTATATAGTATAGTGTGCTGTCAGAGAAAGAGAGAAATATATAGAAGAAAAACGAGAACGAACTAAGAGAGAGAGAGAGAAAGAGAGATCGGAGTGCGTCCAAGAAGAGATAGAAAAAAAAAGAAGAAGAAGACAAGTTGCTGCTCTGCTGCGACTATATATGACAACGTCGGCAGCAGCAGCAGCAGCAGCAGCTTATAAGAAGAGTTAGAGGAAGGAGGCACGCGATTCGGGTACATATATATAAGCCTGAAGAGGAGGTGGTGGTGGTGGTGGTGGTGCTGGTAGTAGTAGTGGTGGTGGTGGTGGTAAAGAGGAAGGAGGGAAAGAGAAGAAGGAAAAGAGGGAAAAAAAGAGGGGAGAGAAGAAACCTGGAGTTTGGCTAAAAGGGAAAAAGAGAGGGAGTGTAAAAAAAGGAGGACCGGGAGAGAAGATATTCGGCTGTGGCGCGCGCGGCATATAGCGCGTGAGTTCGTATAATAGTGCGCGGACCGGTGGCAGATCCATCGGACGTCTGTGGATATATATATTTATATTATATTAACGCGCGAGCGCCGAAGTTTGTGGACTTGCAGCTCTATTTGAATATCATTCTTTTGGTCTATATAATATACGTGTTGTGGTATATGTGCGTTGTGAGATAAAAAGAGAGAGAAAGAGAGAAAAGCAGTAGTAATATACGCATTGGTTCTGGCTATATAAAAGCAACTGGTATATATAGAGAGAAAGAGAGAGAGAAATCTTATAATACCGGTCGACTATTTTCGTTAGAGTGAACGGACACGGAGTTATATTTTGGATAAAGAAGAGGATGAGGTGTGTAGAGGCTTAAAAGCTTTTTTGGTGGTTTCTCATGACGACGACAACGACGACGACGACGAAAACTTTGAATGATTGTACTACGTGGATAAGGATATCGTCTAGTGATCGATCGGAAGCTGTTTGTGATTGAATTAATACAGGTATGTTGTGTCTGGGAGTGAGTATTTTGGGATAAGATTTTTGAGATGTGGTTTGATGGATTTTTATGAGATTTTTTTGTTTTTTGTTTTTGTGTGAATTTTTTATGATGAGAGATGAGCGTGTGGAAGATGTGGTATGACCAGCTGTCGTGTGTTATCATGACGGTGTTAAAGGCTTTGGTAAATATTGGGGATGTGCAAAAAAGTGCACGTGAAGCGGGTCTTGGTATGAACGTGATTTTAAAAAAATTCTTTTTTAGGATTTTTTTTTTATCGCGAGATATTATGTTTTATACAATATATTGTATGTTGATTACATTTTTAACATTATGTTATATTATTATGATATTAGTAATTTTAAATGCTAATCATTAATTTAATCAATGAATCATTTATTGATATATTAATATAATATAAGTAGTATAATAAAAATAAGTTGATTGAAGAAGAAATTTGTTTTTAATCGATATTTGATGGTATAGTGTTTTTTAGATAAGTTTCTAAAATGAAAAAATTTATTTAAAAAATTATAAAAATTCTTTTTTTTATATTTATTTTAGATGTAAAATATCTATATGTTATGCATTTTCTCATTTTTCAATGCCATTACTGATAAAAATAATGATCAGATGTCTTGTACTTTTTAATATCGTGTATTGATTGCATTTGTATGATAAGTAATCTGTGAGAAATATTTATCATTGATCAAGTGAAAGGCAAAAAATTAGGATATTTTAATTTATCTTAAAGTTTAAATAAAATAACAATTTTTAAATTGGATAAAATAAAGATTGCAGACACATAAAAACTAAAATAAATATTTTAATATTGTATTTTATTTTAAAATTCAAAATATCTTGTGCAATAAGATTATAAACTATTCATATTTTTTCTTCTATAGACACTTATTGATTTTAAAATTAAAAATATTATATTAAAACTCATCTGATAAAATAAAGATACCTCCATTTCGAAGGGAAAAATCTAAAATTAGACATATACTCAAAAGTTTAATTTGCCAAAGGCAAAGTGAAAGAAGTTAAAATAATATCCGTCTGTCATTTGTCAAAACCTCTTTCAGACAAACTGCACTTCTCTATGAATACACATAAAAATGTCTTGGAAATTTTTTAAAACCTGTTTTAAAAAAAGCATCGACTCTTTTTTTTCTCTTTCTCTCTCTCTCTCTCTTTCCTCGACTTATCAAAACCTTGGCAAGCCAAAAAAAAAAAAATGCAATATACAAATTTATCGTTTTTAAAAAGTGAAATATTTTATCACCAGATCGAATCGTCATCTTTGAATTATCATGAATTATCATAAATGAAACTCGGAACCCAATTAATATATGAAACAAAAATAACTTTTTTACATATAATATATCCCCACCACAATAAAAAAAAACAAAAAATTAATTCCTACAGTTTCCTTAATGAATCGACGCATCTTTACAAAAAAAAAATCCAACGCATTTTATATTACTCAATCACCTCCAGCTCAAAACTTATTTTTTATCAATTCAATAAACAAATACAAAAAACGATAAATTAGCATAAAAAAGAAATTTAGAAAAAAAAATCAGCCTTTAATCGTGTATTCACCTACCTAAAAAAAAAAGAAAAGAATAATGAATAAACCAGCATTTCTACTTAAAATAATTTTCCAAAACTGATAAAAACTCAGTATATATCTACCAAAAACTTTCCCAATTTGACCCATCCAATAAATTTTTCTTTATAATACATCTAACAATATCCCTGTCACCCACACACACACACATACATACTCACTCCAAAATGAATATTAATATAACCCACGTGAAAGTTTCCCAAAAAAAAAAAAATTATAAATTCAAAGGAAACCCAAATAAAATACACAGAGACCACAAGTAGTATAGCTTATCTCGTTCCCATTCTTTCAAATCCCACCAGACACAATATCACACGTTTATAAACGTTTGCTTCTTTTTTTTTCACGTGGTATATTATGTATAAGTATATTTACTGTTTACGTGTGGCACAACTATAGTCTCTCTTTTACTATTGAGGATATGGGCGCCTCTTGTTTGCGTTCCCCACTTTGCAATGATAATTGGTTCACGCGCGCCGGCGCTGTGACTTCTTTTCTTCCGTTTCTTCTTTTTACTTTTTTTTTTTTTTTTTGTTACACCTGCTGCTGCTGAGGGGCCTTGTTCGCTGGTGAAGAGAATAAAAATATATGTAAGACCCATTGATTGTTTGAATATATAGAATTGGTTAGTCGCTATTGTTAAAGATACATGTTTTAAGTGTGTATTTTGGAATATTGTATATAATTGAAAAAAAAGAATTTATTTATAGATTTTGTAATGAGATTTTGAGAAAAAAATTTAAATTATATCCACACTTTCTAATTTTAAATGAGAAAAATTGAATATTAGATGTGAAATTTTAAATATATCGATTGTGCTTTCAAAAATGTCTATATAATTCATTACGATTTAAAAACTGTATGAATTAAAGTAGTTTCTTTTTAATCAATTGGGGAAAAAAAAATAATTCTTGCTTTGGGTGGTTCGATCGAATATGTCCAAAAATATAACACAATCAAGTTTCCAAAAGCTGTAAACGGTACAAAGTTAACGCAGACGAGCTGGTTTTTTTTTCTTTCGCCTCTTCATACACGTGCACGTGGTTTTACGAGTAATTTGGTACACACACACACACGGCAAATCGAATATTCTCATTTTTCTCACATATATATAGTCTGACCTACTTATATTGACTTGTTACTTTTTTTTATAAAAAAAAAAAAAAAGAAAGAAAAAAAATGTTTTTTTTTGTGTTAATTTTACGTAAAATTATTTTTATTATTCATTTGAAATTAAATGCGACTGCAAGTATAATTACGAATTTTTTTTCTTATCGTCGATCGCAATGTTTTAGAAGATGTAAAATATGTTCTGTGTCATCTTGAGTACACAGACTTGAATAATTTTTTTTTTCTCCATATTTTATCATTTTTGCAAAGAAACATATATATATATATATATATATATATATCATGTGAATATTCTTGTGCAATGGCGCAACTGTTTCCGAATAATCTTAAATAAATATATGCTTTTTTAAAAGCTTGTTTTGAGCTGATTCGACTATCTGCGACGTATAATATAATTGTATATATACTTTTTTAATTGGTTTGTTGATTTAAACATTTTTTTTTTATTTTCACACGAATTCACAATTGATAAATTGTAATCCAATATTTAAGAAAAAAAAAAAAAGTCTATATAATAATAGCAAATATGGATTTAATTTTGATCTCAACATCTGCTTAAATAAAATCATGTCAAATCATATATACTGATAAATATCGATTAATTTAAAATTTTGATTTGTGCAAAATTTTATACATATTTGTATCTATAAATTTTGATAATATCTTACCCAATCTATATCATAAGCGTATAACTAAATCTTCCAAATATTGACAGAAAAAATTTATTTTTCATTCATAATTTATTTGACGTGATGTACAACAACTATTTTAAACCACACATGAATTGATAAATAAAATCAGCAAGTAAAATCAATCGATAAAAATTAATTTTTCCAAACTAATGTAATGAAATATATACCGTATAGTATTAACAGGTGCAGTTACCGATAGTCTTGTAAACTCAGATCCTTCAACGCAATTGACTTTCTAAAAAAAAAAAAAAAAATTGAAAAAACTGTTTTTGCACTTCTCAATGACATTTACACTCACACACTTGTACGTTGAACTGACTTGACTCTCGCGTAATTTATATATAACGATACAACGCATACGCGTGTTGAGGAATAATTGCTTTTTTTTCGTCAGCTTAATTTAACTGTAATTTTCTTTATAATAAGCCTGTAAATTTTTTTTTTTCATTATAACTGTCAAACGATTGTATAGCTATTTATTAAATAGATATACAGATAGTTATTATTAATCAGGTAACCTAAAGTATAATAATTAAATAATTAATTTCAGCTAAATATAAAATAATTTTCCTTCAAAAAATTTTCCAAATTTTAAAAAATCACTATGCATAGGTACATCTCCCAACCCATTACCATCAAAATAAAACCCTAACATCCACTAAACACAAAAACTCCAAATTCAATCTCTTTAACTTTCATTCAAAAATAACTCAAAAGCACGCAATACACGCACAAAAAAAAGAAAAGAAAAAAAATATCAATGAAAACCAAAAGTGGCAAAAGATTCAGCCATATACACACACACACACACACACACACACACACACACACACACACACGACGCGCCTTGCCTTGGCCTACATGTGTATACGTACATACACAACATACATAACATACACATATATAAAGAGCCGCGAGCACCAGCAGCAGGAGCTTTATAAACGCCGGTCTCTCTCTCTCTCTTTCTCGTTACACACGTGTGCGCTATAACTACTTGCTTCTCTGATTTTCTGGTATACTTATAGAGCGATAGCTATACACGTTCACTCTCTTACATACATACATACATGCTTATATATATATATATATACCGATCGTTACGTAACGTAAATTCATCGGCCTATTATCGGCACTCGCGCGCGCGCGCAACGCGAGAACGAACCGCGAATAGGTATATTGTATATATACTTACGCTTTTTCACCTTGGATGCGTGCAGCGACCTTTGCTTGCTTATGCTGCAGTCTCTGTATTATGTCTGTGTGTGTGTGTGTGTGTGTGTGTGTGTGTGTGTGTGTGTGTGTGTGTGTGTGTGTGTGTAAGCTATGCATATATATACTGCTGCTGCTATTACTATTTTGCTATACTATTATTGATGCTGCTGCTACGGGCTTGCAAAGATTGTTCATTATGTGCACGTGATGAGATGAAAGTTTTTTAAAATATTTTTTTACCTTTTTTTTTTTTTTTTTTTTTTTTTTTTTTTTTTTTTTTTTTTTTTTTTTTTTTTTTTTTTACCTTTTTGGGGTTTTTGTTGTTTTTTTTTGTGGGTTTTTTTGTTTGGTGGTTTTTTGGGGGGTTAATTGTGATTTATAAGAAAAAAAGGAAGAAGCTTACTAGGTCTCCAGAGACTTACATTCTTTTTTTTTTAATATTATTATTCTGATATATTAGTGGTTTAATCGTAAGTTACTAAATTTTGTCAAATAACTTCTCTTCTATATAGTTTAAATTTTCGAGAGAACAATATAAATAAAATTAAGATTTACTTATGATGAACCAAAATTTTGTAAATATATTATTATTTATATGATCGTATTAAAATAATAATCGTACACAGTTTACTTGATTCCCATTGATTTAAAATAAAAAGCTTTAGGATTTTAAATGAATGAATGAATGAATGAATGAACGAACAATCATCCGATTGTACATTACGATTAACAGTCGATTTTTAAGCAGCATATATAACGTACATAAATACGAATTAATTAAACATCGCGTGTACATATAGCTATAATAATGCAGGAGGAGACTATATAAGAGTAAAAGGAGAAGAAGAGAGAGAAAAAAAAGTTTATTTATGAAAAGTGAAAGCACGAACGAAACGAATGCAATGATGTTTAGCTGTAAACTGTAATGACAGAGAAAGTGACTTGGTAATGAAGGGTTGTGTTTATATACTTCGCCGTCGTTGTTGTGTATCTCTGCGTGTATTCGTGCAATATCGTTTCTTTCCTTCTTTCTTTTCTCTGGTAATGTAAGATTGACGAGTGAATGCGAATATACAATTTTTAACTGTGGGATTCAAAACTGAGCTTGGTATTCATCTGAATTTTTTTATTTTAATAAGAAAGTGTTAAAGTAACAGTTATTGTTTAATAATAAACGGTACCGAGTGTAACGAGTAGAGCAATACAATTCCGTTATCAAGATATATCGAATGATATATTCTTTTTTTTTTTTGTGATCGCGTTCACGTTAACGCTGTTTTGTTATTCTGCATGTGATTCATAACAAAAGCCAAGTTTGTCATAATATTTTAATAAAACATGATCAAATATTATTTTAATCGCAGCACGTATAAAAAATTATTATTTTACAATATGTATACCTACTAATTTTCAATAAATCAAATATATACTTATAATATCGCATAATAAAGAAAATCAAAAAATTATCTGGGCTATATATGGAAAAATTAAACGCGATCGTTATAAGTAAATCTACAGAGCCAAAGAAGCTCACGGCTCTTCCTCACATATTCTCTTGAGAGCATCGAGCAAAGTTTATATTCGATTCGGGCTCAGGACGATTAAAAATAGATTTTAAAGGTTAGCGCACCGTATACCGCGATGGCTGAGGGGAATTCAAAATAAAATCTCTAAGGTTATCCTCTTTCCGCACTACTTTTTTTCTCTCTATTTCTATATCTCTTTTTTAACTTCTTTTTTTACGCGAATGGAAAAAAACTTGTATTGAATTATATTGTTTTGATTCGTTTCTGATTCTCACTAAATTTTAAAGATCTTGTTTTTTTTATTATTTAAATTCTGAAAATTTAAACATAGAAAATTTGTTCCTTCTTTGGTTCGAATTGATAAAAGATTTATTTGTTGGTTTTTCTTTTAATTTTTTTATTTATTTTTATTTTTTTATTAAAGTATTACTGTTTTAATTCGTTCTATGATTGTGAAAAAATGAATATAAATATAAAGCTTTTTCATAAGCTCAAAATGATTCCATTGACATACCGAAGGCTTTGTAATCCACAGGTTGTGGGTTCGATTTCCAAAGTTCGTCAATTATAATTCATTGCTTGAGCCTTATCGAAATACATTTAATGAAGTGTCAAAAAACAAAAAAAGATCAATTAATTTCTTAATGTTCCTATTTCGATTCTGATGTACGTCTCTAACTTCATAGAATACAACATAAAATAAATAATATTTTTTTAAATTATCAATATTTTTTTTTTTTTTAATTATAAAAACATCATTAACTCCATACATAAATCATCTAACTAATAACACTCGCAATTTAAAATTTACAAAACTTATCCAAAAAATTTACAAACACTTTAACTTTGCGACTAATAATATTTGCAAAAACACAAAGTTTTAACCGTACGTTAAAACATCGTAAGCACACGTTTTCTGCAAAAACATTT
Organism: Leptomastidea abnormis; assembly: GCA_030522805.1. Lineage (NCBI taxonomy): Eukaryota > Metazoa > Arthropoda > Insecta > Hymenoptera > Encyrtidae > Leptomastidea > Leptomastidea abnormis. The sequence continues at coordinate 9,461 of JAPYZE010008199.1, forward strand.
TTAGCCAGATTATAAGCTTATATGTATATATGTATATTGATCATATACCGTACGAGTATAGACATATAACCGATAACCTTGCGAATTTTTATTTATTTTTTGTTTTTTTTTTTTCGGCAACAATATTATATCAACAGTTATCTATCGTCGAGACGATATTTACATTGCTCTCAACTTTGTGATATTTATATATACACATACACATATAGACAGGTCAAACTTTTTTTTTTAATTTTCCATTTGTACTTATTCGCCAACGAAAAACATACAGCCGCTACTTTTTTCAAACGTACTTTATTTTTCATTTTCGTTCGAACGTGAATTCCAGAATAAAATGCGTATGGCTTCTCTAATCAACGTCAGGACGATAAGATGGCATTTTATATCGCGAACGTGTTTTGACCGCGAATTCGTTTTTTATTCAGTATAAGTTCATAAACACATATTTGTCAATAGCGCATTTTTATTTTTATGTGAAAGCTGCAACTAACTGTCGGTAAATTTTTATTAAAAAAAATAAAACAATGCATTATTGCATTTGAATATAGTTTTAGAAAAAAAAAAATAATAAAAACGTAGAAAAACAATAACGATTAAAAAAAATTGATCTGCTGTCGAAGCTATAATTAGACGATAATAATGTAGAAAGCGAATTTATATTCACAAGGATAAAAAAAAAAAGTAAAGAACGACTAGGGATGTAAGATGAGAACATTTAGATAAAAACGAATCGAATGAGAGAGAGAAAGAGAAGCTGACATAAATAAGAAATTAACATTCGTGAAATTGATGTTTCCGCGATTAACCATTTACTCTTTTTTTTTCATTTTATCTTCTAATCAATTATTCGATGTTCGATCGCAAAAACCAGTTAAAACCTATCAAATGAATGGATAACAGTAAAAATAAGAAAAAAAACGTTGTTATTTACAAATAAACGTGATTTCAAAACAAATTAAAAAAAAATGTCTTCGATATTAATATTAAATATAATAACATTTGTGCCTGAAGAACAAAAAACAAAATATTCTATTTTATATAAAAAAGTAATCAGCCAGCAAACAAATCATAACGCTATTCAAATTCTTATACACATGTATAAATTCCGATCATTGTAAAATAAAGACGATCACGCGTGAAAGTCTTTTTTTATACCAAAGTGCATATCGCACGAAAAAGTAACGAAGAAAGAAAGTAGATTGTAAGAGAAAGAGAGAAAGGTATAGAGAGAAGAAGGAAAGGAAGAGAGAAAAGTATTATAGCTTCAGGGTCCGTGAAAGAGGCGTAAAATCAAAGCTGAGAGGCTAAGAGAAAGAAAGATTCCGGTTTCACTTTCGTAACTCCGCACGTATACATACTTATATACAGGGACGTGCAAGAGAGAAGGAAAGACAGTCACTTTTGCTTCCAGTAGAATAAGAAGAAGAAGAAGAAGAAGAAGAAGTAGAAAGAGGAGGAAGGTATATAGATGAGAAAAACCGCAATCGACGATATAGCCGCAATGACGATCATGATACTCATTTTACTTCTGTTGTACAATATGTTCTGGTATTATCTAGACGATTTTCTTTTTTTTTTTTTTAAACCCACTTATGAGTAGCTATATTTGTGTAAAAACATTTTTTTAGTTACAATCAAAACTCGATGTTACCAAATTACATCGTCTTTATAAATTATTCTTTTTTTTTAAATCATATATATTTATTTCTCAATATTTTCGATCTGCATAAGTAAACTCCATCTAAACAAAAAAAAAAAAAAAATTCTCGTCTCATAACTATAATACCTACCTTTCCAAACATATAATTTTACAGTCTTTATACTCTTCTTCACACTATAGCAACATGACATGGACGTATACCTATATATTCTTCTTCCATGTCGAGTCGACTGCATCGCATTCTAAGCTTGTTGCTGGATGCTGCTGTCTATACTGTCTATACTGTATAGTTCAGACTAGTCCTTACATATATATACACGCCACTTCTCATTCGTTTGATCTCTGTCTTTCTTCTCCAACAACAAAACAAAAAAAAAAAAAAAAAAAAAAAAAAAAAAAAAAAAAAAAAACCTGAAAGCGCCTATATGTATATACACGTATAGGGCCCATTATCCTCTTGGCTAGTTTAGATATGTGTATGTGTGTGAGACTCGTGGTCTAGGAATGCAAGAGAAAGAGTAGGGCGTCCAAGGATATAATATAAGCACACACAGGATGTATACCATGGATATAGGGGTTTATATAGCTTTAGAGCTTTAGTTCAAGAGTATAGAGAGAAAAAGAGAGAAAGATGTTTTATTTTTTTTTTATAGATATATGTATGCGTGAAACAGACAAAGTGTATTTATATAGGATCGTCAAGGAGTATATAGGTATATTTTACTGCGGGAAAAGAGATGTGTTAAAGGGATGCTAATGCTTTTGTAGTATAAGGATGTACATGACATCTATAACTTGCTGTGTATGAATCATTTTGAAAATATTTTAATTTTACTTTTTTTCAATTTTGAATATTTTTTCATTTAATATCAAGTATTATATACAATATCATTTTTTACAATCTTATAGTTTTCGATTTTACTTATTTTAATCTTACGATTCCTACTTCAAACATCAATAACTACAATTAACTTCAAATAAAAAAAAAATGTAATAGTAAAAATCAACCATAACATTTGTAATGAAATAAAGAGGGTAGATTTTCAAGTATACAAGTACAAGTATCACATACCACCTCTCTTTCTTTCTCATTCTCACTAACATATTTTTTTGTTTGTATATGTGTATATGTCAAGCAGGTTCGTTCACGGAATCCCAAGAATCAGACCCGATTAACATCCCGAAGTCGCGAAAAAAAAAACATAAAGGAAAGTCGCATATCCACTTGAGACTGTCGTCCCATAAGCGTATCATTACATACATACATACATACACAGATCTTTAATGTGTGTTGCATATATACGCATCTCGTCGTCGTCGTCGTCGTCGTCATTCGTGGCAAACGGGTTTTAGACTTGGAGTAAGGATATAACGCCGGTGTCTTATACCTTCTTCTTCTTTCTCATTCTCTTCCTATGCCATATCACGAGTCTTCAACTTGTCTTCAGACACACACAGATGACTTTGAACCTTATTCTACGTAAGTGTCTCGTTCGCATTTTCTCCTGAATCAGGAATAGGTGAGATATACTTACAAAATTTTTTTTTTTTTTTTTGTATGAAGGTTGAGTTCTATTGTGGTTTAATTTGATTTTATCAAAATAATAAATAAAATTCAGATTGATATAACGATAAGATTATTATCTGTAAAAACATACATCCTTATTTTCAAAAGTATAATCTTAAACACGACAATCGACATGTCCGAAAATTCAAGCGACAAAATATACAAAAAAAAAAACAAAACAAAACGTGCATGTAAAACAAAACATATATGTGAATGTAATTATAAATTATATTAAAAATTAATAT
>JAPYZE010008205.1:0-12434 GCA_030522805.1 Leptomastidea abnormis
CTCTCTCTCTCTCTCTCTCTTTTTCTCTCTTACTTAATGAACGTCATTACTATTGTTGTTTCCGGATATAGCGCGCGCTCTCGCAGATTGTAGGGTCAAGCTCAGTTGGAAATCTAGCTTAGCAAAGCTCTGAAACACGTCTTGCTTTCATTGTTCCTTCACAAGTAAATGCTATGAAGAAAAAAGAAAAAGAAAGAGGAGGAGTAAATAAGAGCAAGCTATATAGAGAAAATAAGAAGAGAGCATAGACAGGAGGGGGGGGGGGGTAGGAGGGGATAGGGTCATATGAAGAGATGACAATGGAGCGATAGAGCTCAGGGAGGGAAGGATGGGGGGGAAGTCTACACGCTCGAATATTGCGAAAGAAAAGATGCGAGAAGATTTTCCACCCTTGGTGCTCCAACGTACGCGAGCTTTATCTCTCTCTCTTTCTCGCTTACTCTCACCGGGTCTTTGCTAGAGTTTCGTCTATATGGGCTTCGGATTAGAGGCTGCGGCGGTTGTGGCGGCAACACACGAGCCGCCACCACGATCACGAGGATTTCTCTCTCTCTCTCTCTTGCTCTCTCTGCTTGCCTGCTCGGTCGTTACCCGCTATTCTATCCCGATGATTACCCCTATCCCGGGGCCACTAAGTCGTTGAAGAGAAGGGGTAGAGTAGGACAAAATAGAGAGAGAGGGGGAGGGGGGTGAGTGGAAGGGTGGTTGCCGAAATAAATAGGGCCTACATCTTTGGGTTGTGTGTGTGTGTGTGTGTGTATATGTACACTAAGCCGTGGGAGGCCTTGTTTGGCAACGTCATTACAAGCTTTGCCGACGACAGGTTCGCCCTTCTATTCGCTCCTACGCTGTTGCTATGAAACAAAAGCTTCTTCTCTCTTTCTTTCTCTCTCATTCTGCTCGTCTTGCTTTTTCTCTCTCTCTCCTCGTTTTATCTACTTGATATACACGTGGTCCTTTTCCTTCCAAGCTTTCGCCTCTTCCACCCCTCCCCCCCTATTTCGCTCTCTTTAGGGTAAGGAAAAACGATCTTTCCAAGCATTATCGAGGACATTCTCTCTTGGGACTTTAACGGATATAGAAGCCGGATCATTAGAATAGCTATAATTGCAGAGGATTGCGAGGGAATGATGATGGTATAGTAGAGCTTTGGCTGATGTAACAAACTCTGTGCTATGTAGAACTTGAATTGTCGGTGTGATAAGTAAAAGGGCAGATTTATAAATATAGAGGGGGATATAGGAGATGATGCTTTTATTTCGTGATATTGATCTTATGGATTGTGTAATAAAAAAAAGAAAAAAGAAAGGTGGGACTTGATAAACGAGAAATGTAGACTGAAAGTTTGATTTTTATCGTAAATGTGATGAATTTAAGAATATCATATTTAAAATAATAATTGATTCATTACTTTTTTTTTTAATTCAAGAAAATATTTAAAAATTAAAATTTTTAAAAGAGTAAAAAAAGATTTTTAAGATAGTCGAAGAATTGGATAATTTTGAATTCAATTTTTTATTTCTTATTTCTATGAATACATCACAAGCAGAGATAAGATAAATGAAACAAAGATAAAAGTTTCAATCTCATGGATATTGGTTAAAAGATTTATTATAGCACCAAAAAAAAAAAAAACTTTTTTCTTTAAAACCAAAATCCTCGGCCGATTTTAAGACTATCTGTAAAAATAAAATAAACTGTACGTTGTAGTAGCTGTAGTAGTAGTAGTAGTAGTCAGTATAAAAAAAAGCTCATCAATATCGGATGCATCAGCTGAATTTAGTGTGCTAGAGTATAGCCAAGGTTTAATAGCACTGCAGCTCTAATAGCTACTTTATCTTAGGCGAACCAGAAAAGCCAATGCACAGGGAAACAAGCTTAAGACGAGTAAGAGAGAGAGAAAGCTAGAAAAGCTACAACACTAGCTAGTGCAATCCAAGACCAAGGGTCACCACATCAGCTTACTCTTTTTCAGAGAAAAAAAAACTAAGGATAAACAAACAACTTCCAGTATAAGACTTGCATCTAGTTATATATCCCTCCAAACTTACTGTGCTTACGAAAGAGAAAAAAAAAGCACAAAACCAGAACAAGAGCAACAGCAACAGCAGCAGCAGGAGAGGCTGGATGCATACTGGGTATAGGAAGACGTCAGCGCCGTTAAATCTCAATCGACGCCCAGAATCGCCGAATCGGCAACCTAATCCACGACGTAATCCTTTTCTAATCCCCCTTCTTGGATATCCTGAAGGGATCCGCGTCTATATATATATATATATATATATATATATATATATATATATATATATATACTATACGCTCGCAACCCGTACCCATCTATTTCTAATGCTCCGGGTAATCTCTCGCTTTGGGGGCGGACACGCGCGCATCACTTATATATAGCTGTATAGAAGAGAGAGCTAACGCGGCTGCTTCTGGTAGCCCATAACCTACTGCTTTGCTTTGCTACTGCCACAGACCCTTAGACACAACTCTGCCTTCGGCCTGTGTTTCTCATACATAATTCCGTTGGCCCATCCTTCGGTCCTTGCTCCTCCTCCTCTCTCTCTGTCTCTCTCGTTTTCCCTTATCTCCTGAACGTCCGTTGTGCCGAGAGCATGTTTCAATCGAAGATTTAATTCAGCTATTGATTTTGGAGACGGCTAGTTGGCCTACTCTCTGACTCTCTCTCTCTCTCTTTCTCTCTCTTGGATAAACTAGCCTGTTATCGCTGATGAAATCCTTATCGCTCTAGCTAAAATTAATCGAGCAGGTTCAATTTAAAGTGGTAAAGTCACACCAAAGATTATTTTATAGCATTTTATGAAGTACCTATTGTAAATTTAAGAAAATTTTAATTTTATTCAGAATTTAATTAACCGCGATGTATTGATACATTCAACAAGTTAAAATATATTGATTATACGTTACAAAAAATAATTTGCAATTATACTATTTGTGTCAATTTTAAAATTTTTTATATTTTTTTTAAAAATCAATAGATTTGTAAAAAATAATTTAACAGCGTAATAACCGTTAACTGCAAAACTGTAAAGATTGTCAAAAATGTAAAATGACGGTCAGCACTCCCCTTTTTTTTAAAAGCAGGCACATTTTCCTTCATTTCCATCGTCTCAGTTCCCTCGTCACTCTCGACTGCATCCCTCGACTCGTAGTAGAACCTATAGGGTCACAGAGAGAAAGACTGTACGTATCGTACAATTCGCCTATCGCTGTCAGACCAAATCAGCGCCTGGAGTTATATTTACGGTCTTTGCCGTAGTACCGAGAGAGAGAGCTGTGTCGCGCTCCACCGGCGTGTCACATACATTTAAACTCCCCCCCCCACCCCCTCTTCCTACTCGATTTCGAAAAACGTCTCTTTTTCCCATCCTCAAGTTTCTAACCCTGGTTTCCTCTCTTCCCCCCCCCCCCTTTTCCATACATTTTCTCTTTTGTCTTCTTTTTCCGGTTTTCGCGAAGGGTCAAATACCATCGAGCTTCCACTATTTATGCTGCTGAAATCCCCGGGCGCGACGTACTTTTTTTTCTTTTTTATTTTTATTCCCTTCGTTTATCGTGACGCTGGGATTTATTTTCTTTTTTCATCGTTCTCGGGGAAAAGAACCGACGCTTACTCGATAAAAAATTCATTATTTTTAGCTGCTTTCCTTGGTGATTTAGTATATAAACTACTGCAATCTGACTTTATTGTTTTTATTTCATGAATTTGTGAATTTTAACGTGTGGGTAATAGTTTTAAATAAAATTCAAGTGTTTCTTTTTTTTTTTTGAGACGAAAATAATTGTAATACGTAAAGAAATAAATTGACATAAATTTAAAAAAAAAAATATCTGTTGTTAAGGAAACAATAGTAAATTTTTATAAAATATTATTTTTTAATTTTACGAAAATAAATAAAATATCATACCTATATTTTAAATAAATAAAAATTGTGTATAATGTTACACGTATACATTAGTTTCATTAATTTTAAAAATATGTCAGTTAGGTTATAAATTTAAAAAACATAGTACCGAAACACTCCAATAAATTAAATCATTGTCTCGTTTGAAATTTTTGTATAAAATATTTCTGTCACTTTAAAAGTTTACATTCTATCTAGTGTATATATACTTATGAAGAAACAAACAAGAGCCAAAGTTATTTTCTGTGTATTTAATTAAGTTGAGTTTTCATAGTTTAATGTAGTTTAAAGTTGCAGAGAGAGAAAGAGAGGGAGTCTGATATAAAGGCAATGAGATTTAAGCTTAACAAACTTATCTTAGCTAGAGAAAGGTAATGCGAGAACGTCAGAGCGTACTATGAGTTCGAAATAATGAAGTAGCTATCTTCATCACACCCCCTCTTTCCCCCTTCAGTAAACGATATACCATTTCTTCAAGCTAATCATACTCATCCAAGTATAAAAAGACTATTGAATTACACAATAGACAATGCCTATACATCTCAATACCAGATTAATAATTAATTTTTTATTAAGAAAAAAAATTTTATAATTCAAAACAATAACATCATTCCAAATAGCCAAAAAATTAAAAAAAAAAAATTTATACTACATTTTTTTCTACTTAAAATATACATTAAATGAAAAAAAAAACTTTTACACTTTACTCCCAAACACGTTAAAATTCAAGAGATCACTTCTTTCCCATACGAAACTATATTGATTTTAACCCCGCATACTATACGCAACTTTCGTGCGTGCCGACTGCGTGTATGTACGCTCGAGCATATATAAGGTCAAGTATCAAGAGCAGGAAAAGCAGGAAACTCCGCAGCTTTTTAGCTGTCGACTCGTGCACGCTCACGCACGTCCCCCTTCCCTATACCTCTACTTCCTTCGTGTTCCAGACTAAAAGGGTTACATATACGCTGGCTACCCCTTTCTCTCCCATATATACTTCACAGTCGTGCTCCTCCTGTGTACCACTTCGACGTATACGCGTCATGCGTAGATGCTTTTATATATATCTATAGGTGGACATATACATGTACATGTAGATATATGCGTCGGAGAGAGATACTTATACTTGTGGTACTTATATTGAGGGATATTCTCTGCCCAGACATCAGACTGTTGCATCTTTTATAGTGCCTGGGGTAGAGCTGGAGGTAGCCGTGTTTATCAAAGACAGAACTGGTTCGAAAGGGGTGCTTTGTTGAGCTTTATGGAAACCTATGCCGAGGTTTGTTTCCTCTTTCTCTTTCTCTCTAGTACGTTCTCTTTGGTTCTCTTTTACTGTGTTCTTGACTATAGTACGAGGCTGTGATATATATACACACTCGATTTTTCGTCACAATGGAATGCGCGAGTGCGAATATGGGTATTACGGATTTTTGGAAAAATATTTTAGCTTATTGGATGGTGTGAGAGTGGGTTTGTATAGAAATCCTTTGATGTTCGTTGTGGTATGCGTGTATTTTGTTTGACTTGAAATTCGTCAATTTTTTTAAAAAAAAATATACCCTTTATGAATATGAAAGAGATATGTGTGTATTGAAAAATTTTAGAATATTTTTTTTTTTTTTCTTTGGAGGTCAAGTCTGATAGATATATATTTTTGTTTAATCAACAGATTATTATTTTTCTTTGAATCAATATTTCAGGATAGTAGAAATGTTTTTTTTTTCAAAACTTTTTTAAGATAATAAAATAATAAATTGATAAAACTTGGAGTAAAAAAATGAAGAGATTATTAAGAAAAAAGTTATTTTAATTTAAATTTTTAAAATGTAGTCGTATTAAATTAATTTTAAATTTATATTTAGTAGATAAGTATAATGTACATATTAAATGATTTTAAATAATCAAAAATTACTTAGAATCCAGCGGTATGGTCGATTTAAATATATATAATTGTTATTTAGAATGTCAGTAAATATTGTGTAACCCTTTAAAATTTAATAAGCACAATATTAAAATTTTCATAATTATTGTAGAATTACCGAAAAAATGCAAAAATATTATTAAAGACAGAAATAACACTCGTAAGATATTTAACTTCACAATCAAAAAAATTAACATCCAAATAATTATGATACTAGCATATAAAAAACGATGAACATAACATCGTTAAACCACAATTCATCAAGAAGTAATTTATAAGCCAAAGAAGAAAAAAAAATGATAAGATATTCCATTTGATCCAAAAAAAAAAAGATTCCATTACTCTCCTCAGGTTTCTTGATAATCCGAAAGGAAGAGTTTTGAAAAGGAAGCATCATACGCTTCGAGTAGTGTGCAGCCAGAGCAGAAGCTTTCTCTCTTACCGAGCGCTTTCAAGGTTCCCGCCTCGTGACTCCATCTCGTAATGCAGCCGCGGGAGAAGCAAGCAGCAGCAGCCAGACAGAAATGCACTCACCAAAAGAGAGAAAGAGACAAAAAGTAATAGTTCGCAGAGAGAGACGAGTCCCTCGCGGTCACGCGTTGGACCGAACTTTTCCACCGAGTATACTCTTCTTCCCTTCCTTACTTCTCCCTACGGCTCTTTTATACCATACGGACGCGAGACTTTGCCTAGGATTAAATATGTAGTTTCGAATTAGTGCGGAACAACATCTCTCCCTCGAGTCTCCGTATACATATATATATATATATATATACAGTCCATATATACCAAGTCCGGAAGTAACCTCCAGGCGCGAAGATCGCGCCCAAGCAGTAGTACTAGCAGCTATAAGCGTCAAACGCGCCGCCAAGCTTGCCTTCAGGCTTTCTGTCTTCGTATACTTTACTATTTCGTATACAAGTATACATATAAGTACAGGTAGCAAGTCTCTGACCTCTATGAATGCATCTCTTATGTACATTTTTATTTTTATTTTTTATTTGTCACAAAATTATTTTTTTCTACTTTCTACTTGAAAAACAATGAAGATTGATGAAATCCAGTTATTTTACTTTGTTTTTTAATTTAATTTTTTATTTTTAATAAAATAAATATTATATTTTTTATATATAAGTAAGATTTTTTAATTTACTTTTTATTATAAGAAACTTTATTTTTTATAAAATAATAAAAAATAATTTACTTTGTCGTATCATGGTTGAATGAACCGTAGATAAAAGTATTAAACGATAATGAAAGCCTTTGAAAATGTTTGTAATATAAGAAGATTACGGAAGAAGGGAAAGGGGTAGGGTAGAGCTTTTAAAAATCCTTTGTCTAGATTAAGGCTCTCTTACATCCTAATGAAGACAGCAATCCCCCCACCCCCAAGTGCTAAAATAGTTTTCATTGTCTTGAACTGAACGAGAGGTTTTCGTCCGCTTTAATAAATGTCATAATTGAATAAACACTTCTTTCTTTAAAAATTTTATAATATTTCCCATAGTATATATATGCATATCTAAAAATTATGTTAAACTTACTTTTTAATTAAAATTTTTATTAAAATAAATTAATGTTTTTAATATGCAACAACAAAAAAAATTGTCATCATCAACTAAAATATAAAAAGCTGATTCTACGTTGACATTTAACGTGAAAAAAAAGTAGAAAGGAAATTGATTAGTAGGTACTTAAGATACCAACATTTGTTAAGAAGTTAAATTCAAAGAATATACAAGTAGAAATAGTCAGCGTAAAACCAGTCGTGTATCTTATCTTCGATACTATAGTCTGTTTTTTTCTTCTTCTTTTTAACGTATCCTACCCATCGTACTCGCAAATCCTTGGTAATCCATGGTGTCTGCTGCTACCATGGAATAGTATATAGCGATGCATGCACACTCTTTCTCTCTCTCTCTTGGATCTAACCAGAGAAAAGGATACACTCGAATTTTATTGCGTCCTTCTTTCTCTCCGAACTGAATAACCCGGTTTCTACTTCAAGATCTGTGTTGAGAAGAAGAAGAAGAAGAAGAAGAAGAAAAAAAAGAGGAAAAAAAAGCAGAAGACGACGACAACTCTGACGTGACTCTTATATATACATATGATGCATGAGGTAAGGTATACATGGAGTCGTCGTAGTCGTTGTCGGCTTGCTGTACGGCTTTATGGAAATCGTACCGAGAGAGCAAGACTACGTTAGTGTTATATATGTATCGGGAGGGCTATGTATATATAGAGAGAATATTCGGATCGCGCGATCTTCTTCAATCCTTTCAAGCCAAAACTGAAATGCATGCTATATACCTTTAACTCTACCTCTCTTTTTTTTTATCCACATTCTACTTTCTCGGATCTCCCTCTTGTATAATGTAATGTGTATCTACGGAAATGTAGGTATATATGTACGAATCTCGCATTTGACTGTAAAGTCAAGTACTTACCTATTCTAACGCGATGTCTTTTCATTCATGCTTGAGGTTTTAAAGGGATTTCTGTTGTCTCTGCATAAATTATTGACGGTTGTACATCTGTAAAAAAAAAAAGAATTATGATTTTTATTTAATTATAAAATTATATTTTCAATATAAAAATAAGGTGATAATTATTATTTAATAATAATATTAATTAAAAAAATAGAGGTTTTTTAATTTATTAAAAAATGTAGGTTTAGTAATAAAGTAGCTAATGAATAATGAAATAGCAAATAAATTTTAGCCCATCCTTTGTTTTTCCCTTTTCGGTGATCAAGTGCAAAAATTGAAAGGATCAATGAATATTCAATTTTTTTTTTCGTTATATAGCAGTGTAGCGCGCTTGATCTGAAAGCATAGCTGCGAGAAATCGTCTGTCCATACCTATACAGAAGCGCACAAAAGAAAGGCAATAAACATCGAGAGGCCAATCTCTTTTTTTCTCTCTCTTGAATGGGGAGGAAAAGGAGGTTGGGCTTTTAAATATTAAAATCCACCTTTACGTCAAGGATTACACATCTGCAACGCAAGGTAGGATTTGCAAAACTACGAGAGAAAGAGAGAGAGAGAGAGAGAGAGAGAGAGAGAGAGAGAGAGAGAGAGAGAAAGAGAGAGAGAGAGAGAGAGAGGAGAAGAGCTTTCCCTCTTGCAAGACCGTTGCTATCACACAAGCAGACCATTCTCGTAGAGACAGCTCAAGCTATATAGTGGATAAAGGGGAGGGGGAGAAAGGGAGATGCACAAGGCGCGCATAAATATGCAGATGCGCGGGTGGCGCGCACGCGATTTCCATGAACGGTAGAGCACATCCACACAGAAGGTATATATACTGCTATATATGCTATACAGCGCTATTGCTATTGCTACTGCGACGCTTTATCTTTCGTTATACGGCAATCTATACGTATATATAGTGTACATGAGGTAACGGAGTTGGGCCTTTTTACTCGGACAGACCGCGCCCCCCGTTGTGCTCGACGACGAGTAACAAAAAAGGAAGAAAGAAAAAGAAATAAAGGTATATAGGAGGTCTTTTTGATGAAAGTTATATCGTGCTTGCGAGAGAGAAAAAGAGCTTTGTGATACACCTACTCTTGTGTATGTGCATGCAAAATACTTGCTGGAAATTGATGTCTAGGATGTATATCTATGTATGCATGTATCTGAGGGTGTGGGTCTTACATTTTCTGTGAAAAAGGGCCTGGCTCTTCATGATGCTACTTTTCAGACTGAATTATCGAGCAATTCGCTACTGTGTATAAGGGTGTTGTTTATTCTTAACGTGCGGATGGACGTCCTATAGGCGACGATGCGTCGATTGCATAATTTGATAAGGGGGGGGGGGACGTATTAAACTTTTGCTTTGCATTATAATTTATAAGCGCGCAAGATTGTGAGAACGTGTCATTCAAGTTATGATTCCTCATCGTTAATGCTAAAATATTTATGAGTTTGGTTAGGAAAGTTTGAGAGGTATCGGATCTATTTTTTCTTTTTTTTTTTTCTCAATGTTTTAATATTAATTTTTCTCATCTTTTTTTTTCGTTTTTTTTCTTTCCTTTACTGTTTTAATTAAAAGTTGAGTATAGATTTTATAGAGTACTTGTAAAAATATAAATATATTAATTAATAATAATCAAATACTTTTTAAATTGTTTTATAAATTACTCATGAGATGAATAATAAAAAATAAAAAATAAAAAGTGTTTGATGAAAACGATAGACTTTTGCTTTTTTAATAAGCTTGCAATGAATGCATTAAGAAAGTTTTCCTGCATACATTAAAGTGAGTATGATGAAAGTAGATTAAACTCTATTATACTGTCTGCTGCATTACTTATTGTATTCAAATTATAGATTTAGCTTTTACTAATTTGAATTAAAACTACCGATGCATTATTTTGCTATTAATTTAAATAAAAAAAAAAGACAAAAGGAAATATAATTATTGTAATTATAATTAATTTTTGGCAAATTAAAGTTAATTGCAACATATTTGATTAAGGATTTCCGTATAAAAATTAGTATGAGCTCACTTTAATTTTATGCAATTTTAATTAATTTTTTTTATTATGCAAACATTTTATTTAGTGTAGCTACACCACACATATACGGCTTTCAGAAAAAATCCACCATATTTTAGGTATGCTGAAAGATGGAAAAAAGAAAAATAGGAAAGAAAAAAAAATAAATAAAAATGAAAAAAAACGCGTTTAGCCTGAATACATATCCAAATTTTCGTCAGTTGGCATGTTCGCTTCTTCATACCATGCGGCATTGAAAATCTAAATGCGAACCTTGTTAGTTAGTGGATATGAAGAGTAGAGTAGTAGTTTACCCATGAGATACGAAACGCCGCGTTAAATCGGAAATGTGGAGCTTTTTAAAAGCTAATGTTGAAAATGCATAGCCTCGAGAGCGAGGCTCTCCGCTTATTAGCCGAACAGAACAGTGAGCATGAGGTTTGGATATTTCATATGCGTTTGCGGGATGGATTAAAGTCAGAGTGATTTTCAAGCTTTATTCTTGGCTAAAATCAGCCGAGCTATGCATTACGGTCTATCGGAGTTTTTTTGGATTCGCATATTCTGGTTTACATTTTTGATATTAATGTGTTATAATGGTTGTTGACTTTTTGGAAAGCTATCGTTAGAACTTGTGATTTTTGGATAATCAATGTTTAAGCCTTTTTAATTATACTTATAAAAACAAGTTTTTAATTAATAGACTATATTTTCTAATAAAACAGTTTTGCCAGCGCTATGCTAATTAAAAAAAAAAAAAAATTTCCGTGAGTTAATACCGTAATTAAGTGCGTAAAGAAAACTTAAACTTTGGCTTGCAAATAAATATAGCAAGACAGACTTATTTTCATTGTTCAACATAAGAAAAAAAAAAAAAAAAAAAGAACTAGAACAAATTTCTACTGATATAAAGCCCCACGAAACATTATGAGAAAGAAGTTTTTTTCCACAAAATGTAATTACCTGACTTGTAAGAAGTTAATGCGAAGTCTTAAACTAGATCTTGAACTACGCGCAGGAGATTTGACCTGAAATTCCAGTTACTTATGAAACTAGATGAAAAATAATTTTTCTACCTTGTGGATTTTGTTATGTGCAAAAAACGACCGTTTAAAATACACATACACATTAGCATAAGCAATTCATGTGAATAAATTAATTCTGCCGTGGGCAAGCATAAGTGGAACAATGTGTCCCTACGATAGATCATAAATATTAATTATCCTCCCTATATATCGTAAATTGCACGAATAAAATATTCTAACTTTATGGAAACCAAAAAACTAAACTCGCGTTTAAAAAAAAAAAAGGAAGCAAAAAAAAACATAGGCGCTTTAATTGTAGTATCAAATTACGCGATATTCAAGTGAAAAAGAAAAATAAAAATAAAAATAAAAATTGCCTCTGAAAAAACATCCGCGACTCACGGCAGGTAGCAGCGCGTACGTTGGCATAAGCCAGTGTAGCCATAGAGGGAAAAGCTAAAAAACCTCAGCAGCAACGACGACGTTGAACACGCAAGCTCGATCTCCAGCTAAAGCGAGCTTTTTTCCCCTCCACGGTAAAATTCAATTTTCGCGCGACGAAATTAAAGCGGCACACACACACATATACACAGCAGGGGATAAGAGAGTGTTGGTAGGAAAAAAAGGTTTGAGCGCTATCGTCCATCACGCCTCGATTATTCATCGGGCATAACCTCGTTTAACGGCTGCCCAGAGCCCCCTACCCCTCCAGACTCACCATACGTAAATACACAGCTAGCTAGCTCGCTCGCTCACTTGCCGAGTAGTGCGATCGTTGTCAACCGCTCATTACAAAAAGCCGCTCGCGAAATCCGCGAGCTTTCACAAGTAGCCGAGGCTGTAGTGAAGGGAGGGGGGGTAGAAACCTCCTCCTGCAGAGCGTCGCGTGCGCTGAGCTTTTTATCGCGCAAGCTCTCTTACATGTCCTGTATATATGCAGAGACGTGTGTGTGTGTGTGTGTGTGTGTGGTCTGTAGCACGCGCCAACGCGATAACTGACGTAAAAGTCTCGCTACCATTACTATAATTACCCGAGCAGCGGTTGTATGTCCCAG
>JAPYZE010008210.1:0-17853 GCA_030522805.1 Leptomastidea abnormis
GGGGGGGGGGGGGGGGGGGGGGGGGGGGGAGGGGGGGGGGGGGGGGGGGGGGGGGGGGGGGGGGGGGGGGGGGGGGGGGGTAAAGGGTAGGGGGTATTTCAGGATGCGATTATGACTTTTCTTGGTAAGACGTCCAATCAGCAGTTATTTTTATAATAGCTCCCGAGTCTCCTGTTTCCTCATCCTCCTGCTCCCACTCCTTCAACTTCTCTCCTTTTATTCTTCTCCCCCCCCTCTTGTCCTCGTCTATGTCCGCAGCAACACTCTATATATACCGATTTCGTTGTGGGTGCGCATCATTGAACCCTATAGCCCACCCTTTATTGCAATTGACCGCGACCGACATAATATTTCTTTCTCTCTCTCTCTCTCTCTCTCTCTCTCTCTCTCTCTCTCTCTCTCTCTCTCTCTCTCTCTCTCTCTCTCTTCCTTTCTCGTATTACATTTATACTTTTCGCGGAATCTTGTCCATTGTAAACTGGAATTTTTTCTCATTTACAGTTGGCAAGTATCGAAAAAAAAATAATCTAGCACTTTATGAACTGTCTCTAATCGAAATAAAATTGAAACAAAATAAAATTTCAGTACAAGTAACATCTTTCCGTATGTATTGCATCTAATTTTCTTCCCTTTGGAGTGCCGAGATGACGCCTTGAGGCTCCATACCCCGATCTGCTAATGACTTGCTTTTAGTTTACTCACATATGCATGAGCAAAATTAACTTTCTCAAAGAAAAACCGTGTTTTTTCAATTTTCATATCTCGGCACTCTGAAGCTTAAGCAAATGATTTAAACTACTTGTATCTGATATTTTAAATGCATTTTATTTATGAAATAGACAAGTGTACATATATGTATACACAACCGACGAAAAGTTTCTGAACAATCTGAAATTTTTTTATATTATTCGAACTGCTATAATTTTTTTTTCAAATCGATGAAAATAAAAAAAAACATTTTAAAGTGCTTTTTTCTTGAAAAAGGCCTTTGAAATAGCATAATTAAAAAAATTTTACCTTTTTTTTTTACTTGTTCAAAATTTTTTGTAATATCTGAAGGTTTTATTATTTTTAACTATTATTATTCGTTAAATATTTTTTCAATAAATGCGGTCTATATTTTGAATAAAATATTTTTTCTCGCAAAACTACGTTATTTCAAAATCACTTGTAAATGTAAAGAATTTGTACTGAGATCACTATACTTTTTTCATTAATTTATCAATTTTACGTGCAGCTTATGAAATTGTTTTAATTTCAACTCAAGTTCTTTGTTTTTTTTGTTTTGTGTGTGTTCAGATATTACAAATAATAAATGTAAAAATTTTTTAAATGCACTATTTGAATGGTCTTTTTGAGCATTTTAAAATGTTTTCTTTTTCCATTCTTTACAATGTAAAGAAAAATTCACAGCAATTTTAATAATGAGAAAAAAAATCAGATTATTCGCTAACTTTTCGGTGGTAGAGGAGTCTACTTGTTCGTATAAAAGATAGTTTGTTTAAGAGTATGGTTTTATTTTTAAAAACAATTGTTTAATGCAGGAAAACGGAATAGCTGGAACAAAAACAAAGATTCAACTTGGAACTGTTTGCAAAAATGTAAGTGAATTTCAGGCAGTCAGTGAGAAAAAGTAAAATAATCGAAGTATAATATATAGAAGAAGAGAAGAAGAAATAGAGCAGTGAGCGCAGGAGAATGAACGACTGTTGAAAGGTGTTTGTGTTTATGCATGTAAATGTGTGTATTTGTGTGTGTGTGTGTGTGTGTGTATTGATGTGCGGTAGATATATATATATATATATATATATATATATATATATGTATTAATGATTTGACGGAATCGATTGGTTACACTGAGTGAAGCCTTTGTTCGGCGGCCGCCCGCACCCACGCGCGGCACGAAAGAGGAGGCCGAGAGCGATCAAAACCGAGACCTGCGGAATGAGACAGGAGAAACGAAGGAGAAAGCACACACAGAGAGAGGGACATGGAGAAGTTAATATTACTAAGGAGGCTTTTGCGACGGCGAAATGTAACGACTTTTCCCGGAATCTTTCTCGCGTGGCTGGCGCGGAACATCTATCGAACACGCGCCTCTCCTACCGCTTGACGCTCTCTCTCTCTCTCTCTCTCTCTCTCTCTCTCTCTCTCTCTCTCTCTCTCTCTCTCTCTCTCTCCTCTCTCTCTTTCTCTATGCGAGGCGCGGGGCCCAAATATTTTACGACTCATGTGTAATATCTTGTATTATGTGTTCGTGTGTCTGTGTGTGTGTGTGTGTGTGTGCGTGTGTGTATGCATCACAAGACAAAGGTACATTCGCCAATGCGCAAATATGCGACATTCTGCTTTCGTTTCTAATTTTCATAATTATAGACGCATATTTTTCGCTTTATCGGTATACCTAAATGAATAAATTAAAATAAAAGGTAGTGAGGGGTATGAGGAGGGAAGAGGAGGGGGTGGGAGGGTAGCTGTGTGAATTTTTTCTTTCAACTGTATATAATATAATGGAAAATAAGTAATAATCCGATGAGTGGTCCGCTAACTCCATATCGCTCGGGAAGTTTGAAACACTTGGTGGGCAACACTGGAAAATCATGTGCTGAACGATTCTCGCTTATAATAATATATTCTTGCACTCAAATTCAACATTATTTTATAGTTACATTCCTACCTTTGTTTTATTGTGATGTAAAGTTTATAGCTTGTATAACTGCATTAAAAGCTATAACGGTTTCATCATAAACGTTTGCTAAGCATATATATATATATATAATAACTACATACCTTTATTTATCATTTTTTCATATCAATATATTTTTATTCGAACCCGTCTTTTTTTTCAATTAACTAAGGCTGTGCGAGTACTCGGATTTTCGAGTACTCGACTCGACGACTTTTTTGACCAAGTTCGAGCCGAGTAGCTCGAAAAACTCGGCTCGACGAGTACTTGAAAAATCAAGCTACTCGATAAAGTCGAGTAACTCGAAAAAACTCGAAAAGTCGAGTACTCGGCTCGAGTTTTTTTAACGAGTAGCTCGAAATTTCGAGTTTTAGCACACCCCTAATATATATTATTGTTTTTCATATATTCACCCTCAATATATATTATTATTTTTCATAGATACCTATACATAACAATGCTAAATTCTAAACTTTGATGATAGATTCTCAAAAACAAAAAGGCGTTCTTAGGGCTTGGGATTCTTTTATCGTATGCCAAAAGAACACAGTATACCAAGTTTCATCAAAATCCATGACTCGTATATCTAACCGTCTCCTTGTTAGTTACGTATGAAGATATATAAATATACATGTGTGTGCGTGTGCGTGTAGAGTTAAATGAGAAAGAAGAGCAGTTGGGCGGCTAAAGAAAAAAAAAACAAAATTGGCATTGCACACATGCACGCAAGTCTCGAGTTTGCGTGGTGATGCGGAGAGTCAGTCTATCGGGGTGGAGTTTCATACGTGAAATACATGCGACTTTTATTGCCGGCGAGGGACGAATATAACTACGACGTGTGAAGGGGGGAATTAGGGACATGACGCAGAGTAAAAAAAAAAATAAAAAAAAAAAAAAGCGGAGGACAAGGAAGAGAATAAAATTTGAAAGATGCTCGAGTGTATTGTAAGCTTTCTAACCTTTTCTTTCTGCGATGAATAATTATTACATCATTGATTAGATAATTTAATAAGAAATAAAAGAAAATTTAAACTATACGCAGCTCTTGATCCAAGATTTTATTGGTTCAGTAGGATATACATATTATTAAAGAAGAAAAAAAGGTAATTATTTTCATTTAAATTAAACTTTATATTGGTATACTCCTGATTCCGAATAGTTGTGCTATTATTGTTCGTCCGAGTCGCCGATGTAGTCACCCATACAATATTCTTGAAGTGCAAACAAAAAGAGTTTTGCTGGTATAGTGTAATCTGGTTATAAGGCGTACAAAAAAAGAAGAAAGAAAAACTCCCACAAATAGACATGTGCAATTGGCATAAAGGAAACGTCCGCAAAGGGTAGGGGGGGGGGGCATATAAAAGGAAAAAAAAAGGAATAAGGCATGAAAGAAAAAGAGGCCGCGTAAATGAAAGAAGGAGGGAGAAGTGAGCATGCGTATAAGTTTAAGGCGTGCCGCCGGTCGGTGTATGTGTATGTATATGTGCGTGCACGTGCTATATAGTACAATGCGCTTTATAATCTCTCGTTAGGATTTCGCGGAATTGCATATATCGCGGAGTAATTTACGATCCGTTTCGCGAGTTAAACAGTGTCTATGTTCCCTCTCCTTTTCTCGCAGCTCTCTCTCTCTCTCTCTCTCTCTCTCTCTCTCTCTCTCTCTCTCTCTCTCTCTCTCTCTCTCTCTCTCTCTCTCTCTCTCTCTCGCACACGCCGGCAATGCTCGAAAAGAAGCCTTTTAACCTTTACACCTCTTCCTTGCCCCCCCCCTCCGCACCAACGTTCTGCTCGCCTACTACTACTCTTCGCCGCGCGGCTGCAGTCTCTACAGCTTGCACATCTAAAGAAGCGGTAATTTTGACAAGTTTTACGAGGAACGAAATGTCAAGGGAGAGAAGGAGAGAGAGAATACGTATAGCCTGACTGCCTGCACGTGACTGCGGAAAGATAAGCTACCTGATTTTGTTTTATATCTTTTAACTCTCTCGTGCCAACTCTTACCCCTCCCCTTCGTTTTCTGCCTTCCTACTTTAATTACTTCTCTATCTCTCTCTTTCTCTCTCGCTATACCTATACATCTTTTCGGATAATTCCTTTTATCAATAATTCCACTTTCGAAGCGTTCATCTTGGCGTCGTCTTGCTAATGTTTCTAAGCGAGGTATGCGGTTGTAAAATGAAAATTATTTATCCTTCCTTAAATTTTGTTCATTCACTTGTTTCCCAAAACCGTGTATCGTGAAAAAAATCAATGATTACTTTCCACGAGTGCAACTGAATTGTTGTGATATTGAATATCTCGCTTGAATAGTTGAAAAATTGATTCCAGTAGGTATAATAGACTTTATTTATAATGTATATATCAATAAGTTTATTCGCTCACTTTAGACCATAACCAATACTTACTTTCTCACAGGTTGTCATCGCGAAAGACATATTAATGAATATCGAACTTTTTATAACTCTGTAGGTGGGAAAGGATAAAGGGCAAAGCAAAGGAGAAATATAGTGAACAAATGAAAAAAAAAAAAAAATAATAATAATAATAATTCAGAGGAAGAAATTTAAAACACGAAAAGGGTTGCTCGTTGGTCGTCCCTCGCTTTTTTTCATAGAGGCCTGCAACACTTACTCGCTCCTCCATAAAAGTCATCGATGCCAACGCCTTTCGCGAAATTTGTGACTCGCTCTCGGATTAATTTTAACGCAGATGACGAAAAGAGAAATTGAGTGCATCGTTAAACGCTCGAGACAACATAAAAAAATATAAAAAAGATGAGAAGAAAAAAAAAAAACGAAGAATAGTATAGTTTTAGCTTATAGGAAGATACTTATTTTCTACACATATCACCAACTACATAGCAGTCTTTCTCTTTCGATCGAGCAGTTAGTGATGCTCTCGATTATTACGAACATGCGATAAATATTCATAAATATGAGATATATATATACACACACACACACATGCACGCGCGCGCGCATACACATGTCGCATTATTCCATCCTGTTTTTTTTTCTTTTTTGCTTTTGGGTGGCAACAGCGCCTTTATATTATAATACGCGGGCTATGATTTTTTTTTATTTTTTATTAGGACGATTGTATTTTACGATATAGATATAGGAAGCGAGACAGAGAGAGAGAGAGAGAGAGAGAGAGAGAGAGAAGGAGTGAAGGAGTGAAGGATAAAACAGCGCCGAAACTGTTTACAGTATATTATCCAATGATGCTATCGATAGATTAACGATCCTATATTCAGTTTTTTACTGCAATTTAATTTTGATTGTCGCTCACCGGGGAGATGATAGCTATCTGCCTGCCTCTTTCGGGAGGAGCAAGAGGAGGAGGAGGAGGAGGAGGAGGAGGAGAAGATTTTTTACGCTACTATACACTTTTCAATTTGCCATGCTGAAGCGAAACTTTGTTTGGTTTTACGACTTCGGATAAGCATAAAGCTGCTGCTATTGATCCGTGCATCTATTCCCCAAAAAATTATTCGACGTAGTAGCTCATCTTATAAGGAATCGCTTCGAAAATCGTAAAATATATACTTTTTCGCGAGATTAAATTATGATTCAACAACGTATTATTATATGTTCGAACGATAAATAGAGTTTCGAGAAACTACATTAAAATATACTAGCTCTGTCATTCATTCCACAAAATTCAGATATCACGATGTAATTATTAATAAAGTAATAATTATTTTTATTTAGCAACTCGTTAAATTAATCTTTTTTATATTTTCATGTATTTTAAAACATTTTTTTTATAATTATACATCTATTCATATTGGTGTTATGGACGAAAAATGGCACGATACAGAATATGACGAAGAAGGGCACAACTCGGTGCTCAAGAATGAAGAAGGGCACAACTCAGGAGGACGTATGAAGAAGGGCACAACTCGGCCTAAGATGCTAAACATTTAATTTAAATAACAAACATTGTTTAAACTGACTTTAATATACGTCTAATAATATGCAGTAAACACTTTATCAAGACTTTAAAAAAAGAACCAAGAACTTCTAACAATTATATCAGTCAAAAATCAATAAAATTCAACCAGCTATATTTAATCTTATTATACGAGCGTTCTGAGTTGTGCCCTTCTTCATTCGTAGAAGCCGAGTTGTGCCTTTCTACGTTCGTGCTCCCGAGTTGTGCCCTTCTTCGTCCAGGGCATCGATATATCAATGGATTATTAAGAGAATAATAAATGTGATAAAAAAAAGGTGTCATTCGTGACAGATTGAAATTATTTTTGTAAAAAGATAAGTACACATAGTGGTAGTAGCAGCAGCAGCAGTAGTGGGATTGTATAGCATCGAAATCGCCGATCAAGTTAAGCGTGATTCCCCACTCCTATACCTATACCAGTAAACGAGCAGCAGCAAATTATGGCGGCGGCGTTGGTGGCACAGGCCACTACTCCGCGCGCCTGCGGGTGTATATTATAGGTGAAACCACTTGTTGCGCTTGCTGCTAGGCTCCTCCCGCCCGCGATCAAAAGATTCTCCATCTTGCGCAATGATGATGCTCTCGAGAGCTCCCCTCCCTATTCGCTGCAGCTTTACATGTATATATACGCTTAACTTACTCACTCACTTAAACCTTATATACTATTTACTCCTCCCTTTTTTATTTTGACATACGATCTGTATAACTAAGCCTCTGCTGCACTTTATTGTTTCATTGCAATTTTTCATTTTTTTGTCTCTAAATTAAAAATTAGAAAAATTTTGTCCGGATTCGAAATTTGTAATACCGGCCCTGCAAGAGCCTGATGGTCCGTGCATGTAATATCGACTTTTCGTCAGTATCACCCATATCTACATTATATAATTTACAAGTGTTTTGAATAACCTTTTGTATCATGAAAATAAAAGCTCTATGTTTCATTATAAAAGATATTTAAAACCATTAAAATGTAACTTTTCGTCTACTATTTCTGATTGGCCAAGATGCGGATACATATCGACGCATCGTACGAAGATCATCCTAGGCTTAAAATGTTATACGAACGCTAGCCTAGCTTGCCGCGTGAGCGGAAAAGTAGCCTAGCTTGCCGCCGTTGAGTGGAAAAGTAGCCTAGGTTGCCGCGTTTTTCTCTCAGTTAATGGTAATCTTTCATTAACTGAGCAAGATTCAATTGCCTTGAGCAAAAATTTTGTCACAAGACTCAAGACAGCAGTAATACATTTATTTTTCGTGAACTTACAGAACACTGGCTCTTGATCAGAGTTTGTTTGATTGCTGCGCAAATAATATTATTTTTTAATAGAGAGGCTACTTTTCCACTCAACGCGGCTATAGGTAGGCTAGCGTTCGTATAACTCGCTGACTTAGAACTTTTCGTGTAAAAACTACACCTAGGATATTTTTCCACGACAAATTATATCAAGGATTATCTTCGTACGATGCGTCGATATATTCTATCACAGTTAATTTCACTTTTATTTCGACAAACCGTTAATGTACGGTAAGTGATTGTAAATTACATTCGATTGCATTCGTGAGAAAATATCCTTTATTTTATAATAATTATTGTATACGAATATATTTTTTAATGGATTGCTGAATGCTTAATACTTTAAGAGTCTTAAATATGTAAAACCTTCTATTCAATTAATTTCAGAATTAAACGTTTTTTACCTACTTCACTACTTCATCTATTACGTTTGCTTATCTACTTTGAGTATTCATCTTAACAATCAAGTCATTAATTAATCCCGAGATCAATACACTATAACAAAAGTAATATTATAGCCGCATCAGCATCAGCAGCAGCAACGGGGTAGTATATTTTGAAGAAACTGGAGAGTTAATAAATGAAATCGCAAGTATAAAACATTTTATTATTTTATAAGATCGCAAAAGTCCATTATATAACCAGACTGAATTTTCAAACTCAATAAATTAGCGAGGACAGTTTATTGGGAGATTATAAAAGTTTGTCTGATCGTAAGCCGCGAGAAAGCGTTAAAATTATATCCCAAAAGCCAGCTCTGGAAGTTAGCGAGTGGGGGAAGATGGTGTAGGGGAAAAAGATTGGGGGTAGGGGGACTCGGAAGAGACGAGCAGCAGACAAGTGTGTAAAACAAGTTATAAAACCGCGCGAAATTCGTAGGTGCTGCTTTTATTGACTGCTTAACTATGACATATCGATACAAGAGTGAAAAAAGAAAACGAAAGAATTAACGCATTCGTTAAAAAGAGCATGCATGCATGCATCACCTAAAACCGTAGTTTACCGCTAATTGATATATTATATACGCATATTTGGCAAAATATATATGTTATTCAACATGTGTTATTGCGTTTAAGGTGTATCATTGTGGCATGTGGAGTCGAAGTAAATGCCATCATATGCCCTATGCACTAGTCTCATCATGGGTAGGTATTTATATGTTGCGGAGTAATGTATAGGCTCGCGTGAAAATATGCCTTGACTACAACAAAGTTTAGCAAAAATATCATTATAGGCACTGCAAGTAATTATATAAGAATGAGCATCAGAATTAGGTGATTTACGTTAACAGACAGTAATTCTTCCTCGCGCTATCTATACTGTCATCGTCTCTTCCCTCTTTATTGTGCCATCCGCATATCCTACCCTCATTCCATTACATTTTCATAATTCAGTTTTTCGTTTTATTTATTATCGTCCTATTGTCGATTGATTTTAAAACAATACGCGTGTTGTTGCAACATATACCTACGTACTACAGTTGTAGGTATACACTTAATAATAATTATTATTATTATTATTGGCAATGACATTCCTAATTATTTTTCAACAATTTATTTTAATGTAGTCTATAATTTAATAATTGTCGTAAAAATATATCCTCATCTGCGTATTTTTGCTGATAAATACCTACTTTTATATCACTACGACACGCTATTTTAAAAATCTGTCTTGCAGGAATAAAGTCTATGTGCTTCTCTGGAATTTTCGTTTAAGTATATTAAAGATAAAATATGAAAGAGAAAGGCAAGAGGGGTTGGGGTAAAAAAGGGTTCCAAAAAGCAAGAATAAAACTGATGAGGAGGAGGAGGAGAAGATGAGCAAAATCAACATGACTATATGCATATGTAACGTATATGTATGTATACACAAAAGCCGACAGAAGCTTACGCAGTTCTCGTAGTAATATAAGCAAGTGCACACTTAAACGCTTGAAGTGTAGGAGTAGAAGGGAGGGGGGGGGGGGTTTGGGGGGCTGCGGCAAGGAATATAAGCACTTGCCAACAATGTGGCGTGTCTTTGATGTGACGTAAAACGCGCTTCTTACATTTCGTGTGCCCACGCCTGCTACTACAGCAGCAGCAGCAGAGTAAGGTAGGCAATTTTGTTCTTATTTCCATACCCCACTCTACCCCTCTTCTCTCTCTCTCTCTCTCTCTCTTTCATTCTCTCTCTCTACCTCTCTTACTCTTTCTTTTACCACATCTCAAAGAGAAGCTTCTTTGATGAGGAGAGAGAGAGAGAGAGAGAGAGAGAGAGAGAGAGAGAGAGAGAGAGAAAGAGATCATGGGTGAGGATAGATAGAGAAAAAGAGATTGATTGTTTATTGGTGGCTAAGGATCATGTGGTCTTATGTATATCCGTTGCAAAAAAAAAAATCATGTTTACACAAATTATATATATAGAAAGTTCATTATTCACACAGTTAAAAAATAATGTAGTACACCTATATACGTACACATATAATTGTCAAACAATGCAGCATTGCATAAATTTGCTGCGATTATTTTTGAGTATAATGTGCCATTAATGATTTCCTTTGTTTTTTTATTTCATCGAAAAAAAATGTGTTTCTTTCTTTCTTCGTGACAGAGAGTGTAGGTATTTAATAGAGGTAGAATATATATTCAGATAATATCAACAAACTTATTATTTCAACTGTTGTTATATAAATAAAAATTATTTTTCGCGTACACTTACCTAAGATAGGCGCATATATTCAGCTGGCAAATTAGTCGAAAAGAAGAGAAAGACGAAAGAAGAAGGAAAATAAAAGAAGAAGATAAAAGAGACAATCGCGTCGTCGTCGTCGGCAGTGATATAAGGAAATCCACTTAATCTTCCTCGTATGTCTTCTTATGTCCTTCTTTTTTTTTTAAAGCTATACTCTTTGCCGCGTAAAGAAAGAGAGAGAGAGAGAGAGAGAGAGAGAGAGAGAGAGAGAGAGAGAGAGAGAGAGAGACGAGTTTTGGCAAACGATCAGCGGACCAAATTAAAGTAAATACATATAGATCTTGTTATATGCGGAGAGTAGGAGAAACGGAGCGAGTAAAAGCTGGACATACACACACACACAGAGTAGGGTGCAAAACGAGAAAATCGGGTAATGAGTGAAGAAGAGAGCAGAGAGTACCGCATGCAGGAAGAAGCGCGGTGGTGCGTCGAATGACGGATGGGAAAACAAGCGGTACTTTGGTGCCAAGGAGACAAATTTGTGAGAGAGAGAGAGAGAGAGAGAGATGCCGCAAAACAAAATGATTATTTTGTTAATTGTTGTATGATGTACAATCAGGAGGGATTACAAACCCTGAAAATCTTTTAGTTAAGACTTTTTATTCAATGTAGTAAATTTTCTGGTCTCAAATTAAGATGCTTAATTAATTTTGCTGCTGCTGCTGCTGTGTGTGCGTGTGTGTATGTGTGCGCTTAATTTTCTATTATATTACATGGCAATTAAATCTATGTATTATTCTTTCATGTCTTCTGTAGATCTCTTAGTTTAATATCCAAATGGTATGAGATCTTAATTCTTTATACAATTTTTGATAATATATTGGGTATTCATCAACAAATTTTTGAGCGTACAATCACATTATTTTTAATGAATTCATTTAATGATTTTCACTTGAACTTATGCATAATTTTATTTTAAAAACTAATCATCTATAATTTTATGATGGCGTGGAATGGCAAAAAGGCTTTATATATATGAAAAAAGTAAAGCAAAAATAAAAAAGATTAAATCAAAAAAATTAAAGGATCGAAAGAGAGAGAGAGAGATGAAGAGGTGTAGAGGAAGAGAGAAGAAGTGGGGAGGGGGGAAGGAGAAAAGAAAGGGGGAAAGAAATAAAGGAGAAAGATGGGAAGCAGCAGCAGCACACGAAGCCCCGGAGCGGGGTTGGCATCAGTTGTTGTAAAATATTAATAAGCAAATTAGCCTAGACATAGTGGCGAGATGCTGTTAGAGATGAAAGAAGTAAAGGAGAAAAAAAGGGTTGCAGAGATTCGTGTGCGATCAAACATCCAAGCGTTTTCTTTCCTCCTCCTCCTCTTGAGCCTCGTAATTCACTCTTCCCACGCCGGTCAACATGCACGAAACCACCCAGCTCTCTTTCTTTCTTTTAGTCGCTCTCCGTATAATAGCTTAGCTTCTTCTCCCTTCCTTATCTTTTCTTCTACCGCTTACTTAAGTTCTTTATCGCATTATTATATTCACCCAATTATTCATTTATTGATTCACGTGCGCACTTTATTTTTACGTCTCTCTTTGCCCCTACTATTAATTATAGGTGATGAATGTATAAAAATGAGGGAGAATCTCCCATCAGTGTGGCCAACCTGGTAATTTTGTTATACCTGCAGTGACACGTGATCGTGGTATTTGGGCTAGACCAATTTTCAATTTGAAAATAAAAATTTGCGCGTTGGACAACATTGAGCATTATTTTATCGGCATTATATCGTAAAAGTCGTGTTTTTTAATTTTTTCAAAAGTGACGTCCAGTGGTGGGTCACTTAAGTTTTTTAAAGGCATTAAAGCTTTAAGGAGATAAATTAATCATGATAAGCCATAAATCAAGCTCAAATAAAAAGAGGAGAAGGAGGAAAATAAAAAAAGACAAGGGAATGGGGGTGAAGACTAAAAGCTCGTAGCGTGCAGCGCATATTATACAGTGAGAGAGAGAGAGAGAGAGAGAGAGAGAGAGAGAGAGAGATGTACCGGCTAGTACACCGGGGTATAGGATCAATTCGAGCTGCTCCTGGCAACAGCTATCCTATGTAGATACGCTCACTAGCTAGTCGGCACTAATAATCTATCCGCATCAGAAATAAATAATAAGTAGCGCTGGAAAGTACAAGTTTGCTGAACGCGGCTAGCACACGCTATATAGTTCT
The DNA here is from genome assembly GCA_030522805.1 of Leptomastidea abnormis. Lineage (NCBI taxonomy): Eukaryota > Metazoa > Arthropoda > Insecta > Hymenoptera > Encyrtidae > Leptomastidea > Leptomastidea abnormis. Next base: position 12,831 of record JAPYZE010008210.1, read on the forward strand.
GCTACTGCTGCTGCTACAGAGGTGGCGGAGGCGGTGAATGCTAAACTACTAATAGCACAGTGTAGCGCAGTTCAGTTCAACAGTGGCAGGCATGGCACGCGGTGCGAACCCGCCAAGAATTCGACAATTACGTCACACATAGCAGCAGCAGCAGCAAGCAAGCTAACTGATGATCCTTCTTTTCTTTCTCCCTCCCCCCTTCCCAACCCTTCTCGTAGTACACTCTTTGCTTCTTCTCTCATCCCCTATAGTTGTTCAAGTCCGGCTCACCGGCTCTAGCGCCGACACGCGCCGCGCACACACCTTCTCTCTTCGCGATCCTCCCGAACATTCCGCTCGCTCTTTCTCTCTTGCTACTGCTTCCTAATATGTATACCTACACGTAGACAAGCCAGCAACACCGCGGAACTTGCACACGTCATTCTGCTAAATGCTTTCGTGCTTTTGTGCTTGCTTGCTTCCTCGCTCGCTCGCTGTAGATACACGTATACAACCTCATATACCTATAAAGACACCCTCTGCTCCATTTTATATCGTAAACTGCAGTGAGAACGTGTCTGGCATCTGAATCCTACATGTGCCTACACCGCCGACATTACGAGGAAGCATAGCTCTTTTATTAGCGCTGACCGAGAAAAAGAGAAGGTGGCGGGAAGAGAAAGAGACTGGTGTGTGTGTGTGTGTGTGTGTGTGTGTGTATGTGTGTGTGTGTGTGTGTGTGTGTGTGTGTGTGTGTGTGTGTGTGTTGTGGACTTGATGATAAATCCTTCGACACGAAGCAAATAAATGAACTGACAAGTATTTGTATCTCTGTATGTGTGTGTGTATACGTGTGTTTGCATGTGAGTGCAGGGTGGTTGTGTATGCAGAAAGTACGTCTATTACGTAGGAATGACAAGTTGGAATAGTAAGGGAAAGGTTTTTATTAGCTTTGGAAAAACGATTAGTAATATTAGGTATATATATATATATATATGAAATACGTATGCCTCCCTACCCCTACTGCTTAGCTTACCCTTCTGATTAATACAACTACACGTACACATTTCTTCACATTCCATGACACAATCTACCTACACACTGCTTCTTGGCTTCTTATTATTCGAATAATTTTTCAAATTGACACAAGCGAATTGACAATTTTTATAATAAGAGCAAGCAAGCCAAAAAATGCAATCAGATGGACATTTTTTTTACTAACATATCTATATTTCAAGAAAAAAACCATGTTCAAAACATAAATTAAAGGAAATATTTTATTCTCCCCCCCCCCTTCAAAAAAAAAAAAAAAAAAAGAATAAAAAAAAAATTGAACGCCAATACCTCAAACTCAAACAACCAAAGTCTACAACTGCGATACTCGATAAACTGCAATCGATAATCCGTGTGGTCCAATAGCTCCATATCGGTTGGCTTCCATATTAAACGACCTTCCCCTCTGTATATTACATACACACACGTATTTTAAATTAACATTTAATTTATACAGATCTTAAAACATTGAACAAATACAGAAAAAGAAAAAAAAATTTAGGAAAATTAAAATAATATATTAATGCGACGTGATAAGAAAAAAAGGTTAGTCGCTTTGACAGCAAGGGTAGCGGTGGTGGCGGCGGCGGTGGCGCAGCATAGTAGCAGCTAATCTTTTATAAAATATAAAATTGATGAAAAAAGATTGACTGAAGCGAGATGCGAAATCCTGCACGACAGCAGCAGCAGTATCGTTATAGCACACGCGCGCACAATTAGGCTCGCACCCTGCCCAGCCCCTTCCCCTTGCCCACCTTTCTGATCCACTCGATCATATGCAAACACGCAAATTCCGAAAGTCGAATCAGCTCGCCTTCATCCCAGACTTACATGTCTATAGTAGCTGGTATAAATAGGTAAGTATATAACATAACAGGTAGTATATCGCTGCCGTTGCGACGAGACGAGGGCGCGAGAAGGGTAAAAACACAAGACTCATCTTCCCCCTTCTTCTCTTATATTCTTTGTAGCCTCGACCAGTTTGACTCTCTCTCTCTCTCTCTCTCTCTCTCTCTCTCTCTCTCTCTCTCTCTCTCTCTCTCTCTCTCTCTCTCTTTATATATCTGCTATACATTACGAGACGGCAGTCTAATCGTCGCAAATTAGTTGGAATCATCGCGTGGGCCTCGCCGTGATTCACCCGGCAGCCAAGATTTCGAGCTACTGCCGTACATTACACACACACACACACACACACACACACACACACACACACACACACACACACACACACACACACACACACACACACACACACACACACACACACCACACACACACACACACACACACACACACACACACACTCTTTCTTATTCTCTCTTTCTTTCTCTCACTATATATTTATTAGTGCAAAAGCCACCAACCGGCTACTTTGAGATGTATATAAATATATTATAATATAAGGAGCAGGAAAAAAGAAGAGTATACTACGAATTTTGACGGCAGGAGAGACGGACGTGAGGTCTACTCTTTCACTCTCCTTCTCTCTCTCTCTCGTCAAGGATCACTACATTTCTTGCATATATGGCTTGTATCTTCCTTCTTACCTTTCCTCTCCCCTCCTCCTCCCCCCCATTTCACCTTACAGTTCCTTGTCTTCATTATACGTATTATTATCTACATTTGCTTTTTATATATTAGCCTTCAAGGAAGGGCTGGCACTCTGGCAGCGGCAGCAGCAGCTTCTGCATTTTTCTATGATTGATTCGCCTCTTTCTTGTCGGCCAATTTTTGTCTGCGGCTGCTGTACGCGCAGATGAGAGACAGACGCTTTATCTGCCTTTACGCTGTTAGCACGCTCGAGGTTTATACCTATGATTTTTTTTTTCACAGTTTCTCTGGTCCAGGTACAAGTAAGGGAGACCTGGGCAAAATGGACCTGTTGGCGTGACGAATCGAACATGTGCTATGTTTTAAATATATAAATTACATATAGGATATAATATAGTAGGAATGTGCGAGTACTTATTAAATTTCGAGTTCAAGCCAAGCCGAGTTTTTCAAGCTTAGTCGCTTTTTCGAGCTACTGAAAAAAAACTCGAAAATTTTATTTAGGGGAAGGTCGTCTAGTATGGCCAGATTGGCCACCCATAGCTATTTTGCTTGTAACTTTTGATCGGATGGACCAAGTTTTAATTATAAAAAATGATTATGTGGGTCTGCCACTTTTCTAACACCAAATTATTTTTTGAAATTTTATTTGCACTAGAAATGATTTTACAAGCGTTCTTCTAAAAGTACAGTTTTTGAATTTTTCAGTAAGTGGCTAGCATGGCCCACCCAGATTTATCAAAAAAATGACGTTTTACAATATTTTTATAAGTTATATATTATAGCTAATAATCACGTTTATAAATTATTTTATGAAAATTGATATTTTAGTAGGATTGACGCCCGCTGAACGTTTTTTTTTATCGTCAAATCGACTATTTTACATGATTTTTAGGTGTTATAAGTGATTTTTAGATTTTACAAATAAATTTTATGCTTAAAAAAAATACATTGAAAAGATATGGCCATAATGAACGCCATAGGGGGTGGGCCATACTGGACGCAACTAACTTTTCAGCACTTTAAATCTAGCTCCACGTAAAAAGAAAACAGAAACATCAGCAAGGCGGATATTTACTTTTGAGAAGTTGAACTTTTAGAAAAAAAATTGCTCAGAACATAAAGTTGTTAGGGGGTTATAGGGTTAGGTGTCAAAATTAACTTTCTGCAAAATAAATACTATTTTCGAGCGTAACTTTTGGAGTATTAAGCGTATGTTAAATAACTTGCCAAAAGGTAACTAACCCGTCTAGTAGGGTATCGCGATGTTGTTCGGGAAGCGAGAAACGCTTCATGGGCCATCATGGAAGACGGACCATACTAGACAACTCTCCCCTGTAGCGTTTTAAAAAAAATTATTAAATAGATGATTCTCTAAAATTATAAATAATCACAAAAGGGCTTTTAACTGATTATAATGAAACTGCAAAGAAAAAAATACTAACAAGGAGACTGTCAGGTATGCGAAAGTCCTAGGACTTGAGATTCTTTCATATTATGGCAAAAGGACACAGTATACCAAATTTCATCAAAATCCATGACCCGCAAACCTGATAGTCTCCTTGTAAGAAATTAAGTTGGTAATTTTGAATAAAGGTGTGGCAAGCGGTGCAAAACGACACCGCGCACTCTATTTGGAAACAAAAAAAAAAAAAATTCAAAAATTAAGAACATTTCTCCAAAAAACGATTTTCTTTTTAATGTTTTGAAATTTGGCACACACGTTCATTTTTATGTTCTTTATGCGTGTGTCAAATTTAAAGAAAATTGCCCACGCTGTTTTGAAGATACAGAGCTTCAAAGCCACATTATTTAACACGTAGACGAGCGGTAAAAAACGCGACATTTTGATGAATTACAAAAAAATGGGTCGTACAATTTTGCTGAAGAACTAACACAAGCTAGTTAAGATTATCACAAAAATATTAAAAAGAAAGTAATAATAAATTATTGCCTATGTGGTTTTTGAGATAACTCAAAATAAAGATTGCTATTTCTTGGTTTAAAGTAGCGATTTGGGCATTTGGCAATGTCTGCGCATGCGCTGTTAGTAATACGATCGTAATAGTGTACACGTATATGCGGGGCTAAGTATATAGGAGAGCGATAGAGTCTCAAAAATTATACCCAATAGGCATCGGGTCCCCCGTGGAATCCCTTCGTATAAAAGCGTTGATACGTGAATGAGCGGGAGGAACGTCCTTAAGTTCGCTTTAACTTTACACTAAAGAAAAATTAAATGTACTACATGCTTGCACACAATAAGTGCGCAGTAAGACGCACATACTTAATACAGGTATGCATCACTGGATTGACAGGCAATTTACATTTACACGACAATTTAAATTTTCGTGTAAAATTAAGAAAAAGCTGACTGTTGAAATGTCTTTTTTACATTTCCAAACAGTGGGCAACTACTAACTCACAGAGGAAAAAA
>JAPYZE010008211.1:0-10919 GCA_030522805.1 Leptomastidea abnormis
ACCTGGGTTTATGACGGCCTCGGCTTCGCCTCGGCCGTACATAACCCCCAGGCCGGGAACTCGAACTTTCTGGCCACGTGTCGTAATATACTATTTCTCCGCTTCTATTCGTTTCAGGCGTCAATATGTTCTGTATTACCAACAAAGCCCTAGATAAAAAGTGTACTTTAAAGTTTATTTTTGAAATGAGATAACGGCTGATTAATCGTGTTTAATTAAAATTTAAAGTACACGTAAAAATAGACAGTCAGAATAATTTTACACTTTAGCAGATAAAACTTTTTCTTAAAAAAGATAGAGAACTTCTTTAAAATGCATCTTACAGTGTATGAAATAAGGTTTAAACTGAATTTTTGATAAGTTATTAAAAATTTTGTATAAAGAATAAGTTCTAAGGGGTGGTAATGTGAACACTTATGTCATAAAACTGTCCATATAATATCTACAAGATGTCAAAAAAAATTTTGATATTTTATTAATATCATAAGGAAATACTTACTATACTAAATAATATACTGACATGCTCACTAAGAGACAAAATGCACAATTTTTCTTATAAATAACCATTTGAACATTAGTGTTTATTTTTTCAAGTATGAACATCACAAGTTCTGGTTATTTTTATGATGGTTTTTTATGTAAAAAACTGCAATGGATGGAATGGTGGTTTATTTCAAAATAAAATTTGGAAAACAAAAAGTGAAAAATCATTTTTTCTGAAAAAAATATATTTTTAGATTATGTAACGGCGTTTTTGACTTTTGAAAATATTTTTAAAGGAAATCTGAGGAAATTCTGCAACAAAATACTATTTTTCTAAATTTAATAAATGTAAATAATAATTTGTGAATCAACTTTTTATATAATTTTTGGAATTTTAAGCAAGCATCACAAACGTCACATAGCGTTTTGGGACATAATTCAGGTAGATTGTACTTTCATTTGATATAAAAAATTGATCTTTAAAAATTAAAACAGATTTAGAAAATCCAAAGTACAAATTTATCGCATTATTAAAAAAATATACGTAAAAGCAATTTCTAAATTCATTGCATTTTTTTTCAATCGTAAAATAAGTAAAGGAGAGCGGGACTAAACTACACGAGAGCTGAACTACACGACGCGATTCTTTTAATGTTAATGATTTTAATTTGTTTATTAAAATAGTAGGCATAATAGTACTATAAACATCCTCGAGTTTTTGCACAAGAAATCAAAAGATTCCACGGCAAACAAAATTTTAAAACCGAAAAAACGTTTTTTCGGCTTTTTCCCGTAACATTTGTACTTTGCAAAAGCAGCGATAACTTTTTTCAACAAACATCCCCGCAATCTAAAAATTGGCCAGTTCTTTGCTATCGGCTTTAGGTATTACCTTCTTTTATCAAACTAATATATTCATTTGTGCCATTTTTATGTTACTTTCAATTTTCTTTTAGTTCTAGTGCTGAACTAGACGATTTCTTGGACCTTTACACAACATTAATTCAAAGTTTGGGTCAAAATAAACGTTTTGAGACGAAAAAGTGGTCCTGCAGTTTTAGTAGATACTGCACATGTAACTATTTGACCCACAATTACAAGTGTACAGTGATAACAAAATTAATAAAAATAATGTACAATATGCTCAATTAATAGACAAGCGAAAAGCGGGGTAATTTTTAAATAATTTTTGCAATTCTTTATTCTGCTCTCTAATAAATAAATAAAATATTGCGTACCTTGGCAGGAAATTTAAAAAAAGTTCCAGATCACCAGAATATTAACGCCCGAAACGAAGCCGAAGGTGGGAATTTGGTGATCTGAGGCTTCTTTACTTCCTGCCATGGTGCATATACGATTTTTTCGCTCGACGTCACCGGAGCAATAACTTCGATTCGCGCATCAACCGGACAGTTTGCGCTTTCCAGCCGGAGGGCGGAAAAATTTTTTTTTGATGGTAGATTATCAACTTAGAAATATCAAGAAGCCACTAACTTTTATTCAAGCCAAATAATTAAAATTTGCGACTTTTAGCGTATTTTGTGCAGTTAAGCTTAGCGGTCGTGTAGTTCAGCCCCGCCATTTTTTCGAACTGTAAAAAAGGTGACTTCAATATTGTTCTGTACGAATCACAAATTTTAATTTTTTGACTTGAAAAAATGAGGGGCTTCCTGAAGCCCCAAGTTTAAAGTCTGTACTTTTCTGATAGTGTATTTTTTTGATTTAGTAATTGAGAAAAATTGCTGAAAAAAAAATTTGTAGAGCCCTGCTCTCCCATATACTAATATAAATTTAATAAATTTTAGGAAATAAACAACGTTTCTTATTTGCATCTACGTGCGATAATGTTAAGTTTTTTATTATAAAAATAGAGTGGAGGACCTATGAAGAAACTTTTTTTACTGCAATGTATACATAAAAAAAAAAAAAAGATTTAGAAACTATTGTAGCCTTGATAACGAAATAAACACCGAATGTATTTTGTCAAGTAAAAATTATTAAGAATAAAAAATGTAAAAAATACATTAAAATTTTTTTTGATCATTAACAAAAAACGCGTTTTTTAAAAAACTTTTAAACTTTGCAAATTTTTTACGCAAAAACAACGGGTCCTAAAAAAACTTACAAGACATTTTTTGTTTAAAATTGGCCAAAAAATTGAAAAAAAAATTTTTTATCAACATAACAATTAAATTTTTTATATTTTATAACAATTTGTTTATAACAAAAAATTGGACCATCGGATCAAAAAGTAACCTCGAAAATCGTATTCTACGCACAAAAATACATAAGAATGCTCAAAAATATTCCTCGGGCCTTTTAGTGATCACTCTAGTGTCACCAGCTCCCGGACTACATTGCTGTCTGTAAGTCAGCGATTTAAAACATTCAAAATTGATTGACTGATGAAATATAAATCATCAGACTGGGGGTACTTAGTGTCCCAGATTTTTCGGGACAAAAGAGTACTATTCCAGATTTGGAGCAAAATAGTACCATTTCAGATTCAGGGCAAGAAGTTCCGTTTCAAAATTAGTGGCAATAAAATGCTGCTTTAAATTTGGAACAAAAGAGTTTTATCTCAATGTTAGAGGTAAAAAAGTGTTATTTCAGATAAAATATTTTTACAGCGATTTTTTGGTCTATTGTCATTATTTTCATAAATTTCTTAATACAAATTATTAAAATGTTATGATTAAATAAGATCCAATAGTTAGTAATAAGAAAATCATAAAAATAAAATGATGATTAAGGTAAAAATCGCAGTAAAAACATTTTATCTGAAACAGCACTTCCTTGTCTCTAATTTTGAAATAGAACTTTTTTACTCTGAAAAATCTGTGAGATTATCTTATTTCGAAAAATCCATGGCACTATATTTGTTCAAAACCAACGATATCATCACATCATCGCCTTTTTATGACTGGCTTTGTTCTAAACTGTAAATGAGCATACCATTGCTATTGTGCAAATAAACTACCCAACAATTTAAAACTGTAAAGTAAAGTTAGTTAATTTAATTTAGATTTTTAACTTGGATCTCGATGAAAAAGTGGACATATATAAGTTTTTTTACAATTAGTCAATTGAACTAATCGTTTAATGGTCGTATTATTTTATTCAAATTTTTCTGCAAAATATACTATACAAACTTCATCTAAATATACAATATTTGTGATACCTTGAACAGAAAAGCAATAGCTTAGACACGAAAATTGCCTTTTAAGAAATATTACCCAAGTTCATAAAAATGAGAAAGATTAGCTTGATTCTTGCTGTCACACTGAAGTCTTTCTGTTCCCAAGGTTAAAAACATGTATTGCAAAACAATTATTGATTTTTTTGGAACAGTGTGCAAACAAGTTTGCGTTTTTAAGTTACGTATTTTGGGTGTAAAACAGTTTTTTTTTAATTCAATTTTGAGTAATGTATTTACACGTGTCGCTAAGTTTTGTTTAAAAAATCGCATCAAGCTATAGAAAGGCTATTGGAGGCGCATAATACTTGTTTTGAGTAGTACTTAAAGCTGGTCTTTAGAAAAAAAACCCGTGAGAGCACTATTCAAATATAAGGGCGAAAATTCGTAAAAGAAACGTTAAAAAAATAAAAAACGAAAATCAAAAGACAGCGCTAAAAAATTAAATTTATCGCCAAAATACATCATACTATGAAAATTAACTCATTTTAACGAGTACAACAAGACCTCCAAGTTTTGTTTGATTCCATAATTTTTATCAAAAGTAATCTCAATATTTTAATCATGCCCCGTTTTAATCAAGCCCTGTTGTCTCTTAAAGTTTAAAAATTGTTTGCAATAATATAAACTTATGAATTTGTTACTTTATTATAAAAATAATTAGATTGTAAAAATTTTTTTAAAATTTATTATAAATTCTAATATAATTATTTATAGCTTATATATTCAACAACAGGCTGCTGTCTTGACGGGAATAAAATTAATAGTATATGTAACTTTTTATCGATAGAAACAGCTTCAAGTGAAATAAAAATTTTCAAAAATTGTTCAAGTTCTTATAAAATTAAATAAATATTCAGAAAATGTTTCCAACTTTATTTTAAGCTGTTTTGAGCAAAAAAAAGTTGCATGAAATTTTTCACTAGGGTACACCATTGCTGAAATTGAAACACAATTACGATTTTTCCATTTTAAACATTTTGTATATCTAGTTAAATCTAGGCGCGCTCCATTCTACGCTATGTCTGTACAGGTTATGTTGTATTTTTAAAATATATAACTTTTTCAAGTTAAATTAAAGTAGATAATTACTACTTGATAATTCTCATCTAATCTCAGCTTACTCGTCAATTTCACGGCTTTTTATTTTTTCAATCATGTTTTTAAAATAGCATTTTTTAGGTTTTATTATTCTAAACCACGTGATTATTCTAAGCCAATCACAATATCATGAATAGATCGGCGACACAGTAATTTTATTAGAGTAGTACGTACTACAGAAAAACTATATATATGTATTATATATTGCCAATGACGCTAAAATACTTAGCGTCAACTGAGTCTAATGCGTCCATTCACAAGGAGACTGTCATTAGAGTCTATCCTCATATCGAAGTCTTTAACAAACATTGAGGTAACACATTTAATTTTGTATGGTACGAGAAATAAAAGTAACTTGTTAATTATTTATGCTTTATTGGTATTACATTGTAGAGCAAAGCAAAAATTTTCAGAATTTTTTATTCAAGACGCCTCGAAGCAGAGATTTTATAGCGGAACGCCAGATACTACGCAAAAACTACGGACTTGGAGAGGGTGAGTTTTGCAAAAATACGCCAATTTCTAGGCGAAATATTATTAGTTGCCTAAAAATAGTTTTATTTAAATAATCTCTACCGTACATCAGCATTGTACTGAGTCGAATGGTGCATTTTCGATAATAAAAATAAACGCCTACAAAAAGTCATTAGGCATTACTACGTTATTCTATACTATGTTATTGTACTTGCATCTAACACGCTTCAACACGACTCCATCATTTTTATCTAGATAATTTTTTATCCTGACAAGAAACGAAATTAGAAACTCAATGTACGGCCGTAACCATAATAAAATATTCAAAATTCTATTAATTCGAATTGACCTCAGAAAGATTTTTTTAAACGTCGCATACGCCCTGCATAAAACATGTAAACTCATTTGTTTTTTTTTTTTGTTTTGTTATTTTTAACTGCAGAATAATGCCTAAAACGAGAAGTTGTTCAAACCCGTGGGAAAATGCCGGACGCAGTAGATCTAGAAGTCGAGTGCAATTGAGAAGAGACCCGCAAGTAACGGTAGATGATACGCTACGCAAATCAAGGAATCGAAAACGTCATCATCAATCAACATCATCATTATCACCACGCAGCTCAGGATTTGTAGAAAACGCAAGCCGAGACCAAGAAACGGCCAGAGCCAGTTTGAGAAGTCGGGAATCTATGAGACGCGATCGAGATATTGTCGGACGCAGATCGAAGAGTCGGGAGGTTGCGAGGCGAAATCCGGGAACGAACCGAAATCGTCGGTGGAGAAATACAATGTCACTTTCCATGCATGATCTTCAAAACGAAAGAAGGTAATTTACAATAAAAGCATCATATCATAAATTTATTATTTTATTAAAAATGAAAAGAAAGTAAATAAAACCATTCTTGTCCCATCCGGGAGAAAATTACAACATTATTGACCTCGAAACAGATAATTAGGGAAATAATGACTTTTTCATCACTCCTGATCAGCTGTGCGAATTTCAACCGCACTTCCTGATCGGGAGATGATAAAAAATAGTACACACGCCACGAGAACAAGTTAAGAAGCCTCAGATTACCAGGTTTCTGGCCCTCGGCTTCGCCTCGAGCGGAATATCCTGGTGATCTAGGCCTTCTTAATTCTTGTTCCCTAGGTGCATAATATACTATTTTCCCACGCGGAAGAAAATGATAACATTATTGACCTTGAAACAGGGATAGTAGTAGCTTATTTTATGTCCTTTGGGATATTAAGTAGGGAAAAATTTGACATTAGGGGAAGATGGGGTATTTTGAGAAAAGTGGTTTTGTTTTGCCTGTAACTTTTTTGTTTTTTAATATTTTTATATCGGACAAAAAAAGCTTTAATCGTTAGGCCGTTAGCTACAAAATCCACTTTGTCTCGATTAGATATATGTCTTTGTTAACTTTTAATCCTAAAATATGTAAAAACGCTTTTTTTTCTGGTCGTACCCCGCTTGGTGGGGTAAAATCAGAATTATGCGGGGTAAAACCAGAATCGATGAATTAAGGCGCAACATCATATTCCAAGCATAAATCTTCATTGTACTTTTAAACTACACTCTCTAACGAAAAATTTAAGCCTCCGCTGATGTTTTTTGAAGCAATGGTTTCCGAGATATACGTTTTTGAAAATCACCAATTTTTATTTTTTTTCTCTTTAAAAATAAAATATATGAGCTAGCTCTTTTAATCGTAGTTTTAATTTGAAAAAATCAAAATGCTTATATAACTACTCAAATTAAAGATACTGAATCAAGCTTTTATTTAAGCTTCACCGCGTTAGAAAATATTGATTCTATCCAAAGCTACAGAGGATTGAAATTTCGTGATTTTTGCATGTTAAAATCATATAGCAGCTGCCTATCTTTAACATGGGATTTCTAGTTTTACCCCGTTTTTGAATTTGTTTAAAATGCAAATATCTCAGCAAGGAATAAAGCTAGAGAAACCGTCGGGGGCGCAAAATATTTGTTAGAAATTGTAGTTTAAGGTAATCTATAGTGCGCTAAAACGTGAGAGTTTTCGTTAGTGACTTTCGTCCAAAATTTTCAACAAAAAAAAAATGCTGTTTAAAAATTGCCTATAGCAGCAAATGAGCCAGTTTTTGGGAAAAAAAAGTATTTGGCATCTAGAACAAGCCTCCCAAGTTTGGTTTGATTATCTCTTTTCGTTCCAGAATTATCCTTCAATTCTCATTTTACCCTGTTCTCAAAATACCCCATCCTCCCCTATATACCGGCAAAACAAAAATTGATAATTTTTTTATAAAATATAAAGAATAAAAATTGTATGTAAAAACATTAACTTTTGAATTCGCTAATTTGTTTTGTAAATAAAAAATTAGAATAAAAAAATTTTAGTAAATTTTTTAATTAAAAATTTTTTTTAAAGTCAAATTATAAATTCCAATATAATATTACTATTAATATTTAAATACAATTAATATACTTTTAATTTAAGCAATTTTAACACACTCGTTGTTTACGCAGGCGATCAAGAAGCCAAAGTACCTCGTCGCGGCGCTCTCGACTTCCGGACAGTCCAGATAAGGAAAGAAGTCGACACAGTTCCCACTCTCGCGATCTATCACTCAGCAGGCTGAATGACGAGCTTGGTGAATGGGATAAAGGTCGGCGCAGTTCTAGCCCTGCAGACAGCACTTGTAGTTATGACAATAGTCGTTACGGCGAAAATAGAAACCTTTTCTTCCAATATCATTACCAAATTGGCTTGTCTGCCCTTCACTTTCACATTTACAAATTACATTATCGCATTGGTCTGTGTGCCTTTTACTATAAGATTGTACAAGATTTTAAGAAAAATTGTCAGTATTTATGTAAAACTAAAGGACTAAAAGAAGCTCTTTTAGAATTTTTTGAGACACCAAAAGTTAATAGTAATATTTTTTTTGCTATAAAAAATGCAATTCTAGACATTCCAGGAATTCAAAGCTTAGATGAAGCAGTTGATCGAATGATATTCATGTATAAACATTATAAAATGATATTGTCATCAAATGGTTTAGTAGATTCGATGAATTATGGCTTATCAACAGGATTTCTTGCTGTAGAAAAGAGCTTTGATCTTGACCTACTTGCAGTCTTAACACAGTTTTTAATATTTGATTCATAATCTGATTATTTAATAAGATATTGATGGAATAGAAGAATTGATAAATCTGCATTACTCACTTAATGTATTTTATTAAGAATAAATCTAAATTTAGCAAAATCCGAAATCGTATGACTTTTATTACATTAGTATTTATCTATTGCACACTACTATTCCAGTTTTTACATATTTTAACAAATAAAATTTGTATAAAATATTTAATTTTTTTATACCTATAAGTTTTAAAATAGAAACTTTCGTAAAAAAGGCGCAAAAGGCGCCATTTCCGCACAAGTAGTGTGGTCACCACGCACGAGTCGAAGCTGTCGAAGGTAAGGCCTGACGAGTGTTTAACACGATCCTATAAGTGTATTTCATGCATGAGTAGTGATTGTTGCACACAAGTCGTTAGCGATGCTGAAGTGAGTGCGGGGAGATTATATGACGGGACAAGAAAGTCTGTGTCCAAATTGCAAAGATTATTATTCGCACAATTTAATTATCACATAAAATTAAAATACAGTATATTAGCAATTTACAGTACACAAAAAAAAATTTGCAAACAAAAAACTACTTTGCACACCGTTTATCTTGCGCAAATGTAAACTGCGCAAAAAATTGTAAAATATTTTTTTGCAATACATTACTATTTTTTGTTATTGCTACCCGTGGACCCCACATAAATATTTTGCCTTTATTCATCTCAACTTCATGTGATTACTAAATTTTGTTAAAAGTATTCTTCGTTATTACAATAGTTATTTTCGCAACAAGGGCACAAAAGGCGTCTTTCTTGCACGAGTTGAAGGTAAAGCCGGAGGAGTGTACACACTTACACAGGTGACGTCGGCGAAGCCAATGAAGAGTGTGCTGGGATCAAATAAGAGTTGAAAAGGCGTACACCCGAGTCAAATACATTTTGCAATTTTATCATGCGCAAAAATGATTTTTGCACAAAAAATTGCAACCAAAAATATATTTTTTGTAACTTAGCACGCTTTTCTCTCTTGCACGATTCAACAAGTGCATTTTATGCACTAGACTAAACTGCCTAGCGCATGAAATGCACTTGTTGAATTGTGCACATTCATTCGGCTTTACTTTTGCGCACTACTCATGCAAAAAATCGCATTTTGTGCACTATTGCGTATATTACTATTACTGCTAAAATTTACAATGCGCAAAATTTTTTCTACGTAGTTTACAATGCGCAATATTTTTTTCACAAAGTTTACAATGCGCAATATATTTAAGTGCGCACAATAAACACTGTACGGGAATGTACCATAATGAGCATTATTTTTAGTAAATTGCAAAACAAAATTGTTACACAGATTGTATATCCTAGATTACGTTTGCGGTGATAAGAACTGATTGTAAGTGTAAATTTTGTTAGTATAATATAACTTCTTGAGTATATAAATTCAAGAAATATTCCTACTGAAAAATCTCACCTGTAATCTCATGTAACTTTTTTTTGCTTAAAACAGTATAAAATGAGGTTAAAAATAATTTCTGATAATTTTTTAAAATTTAGGAACTTTAAACATTTTTTCAAAATTTTTAATATTTTATTTTGCGCCTCGATTTACCTAGTATTCCAGAAGCATCAACTTTTCTCTAAATTCCATTTCCAGGCCCATTTGACTGAACTGACTGAACTACCTTTATGCAAAGGGTATTGTAATAAACGCATTACTACGTAATTTTTATTTACACAGAAAATTCTATTAATATTATATACTGCGATAAGAATATTGTAAATTTCATTGAAGTATAGAATTTTCGTTTAATTTTAATGTATAAACGGTTTTTTTATTAAATTTTTAATTAAATTCTTCAAGATATATTTAACAGAAATTTTTGATTACTTTCAATTATAAAGACTTATAAACTATCTCTGCAATTTTTATACACTTGCACTGAGAAATTTTTTTTACTATTTTAAGGAAGTAAAATTTACTTATCTCAGTTTCTTTTTTTTTTTTTTTTTCCTTCCGCGACAGCCTACTGGCCCAGTCGCGGAGGCACCCTTACCACCTATGTCTGAGGGTTAATGCCCATCCTATAATCCTATCCTTTTATCCTACCTTGGGGGGGGGGGGGAGAAGGGAAGCTACTCCGCATTCGCCCAGGATAAGACCTGTGGGCCGGGGAAAACTTAGAGGGAGAAAACCCGACTCGGAATGGCCCGGTGTATTGCCTGAGTTCTGACTGGACGCCCACGTCACATTGCGTAGGCCTGGACGCCCAGTCCGAACTCCTGCACTGCACCTCCCCCTCACGGTGTTATGGCAGAAAAAAGCCAACTAACCGATCCCCAAAGCCACAAAGGCGAGATTGGGCCGAAGTGTCACCCATCCAGTTACCAACCTCGCACAATGATGCTTAGCTTTGTTGATCGTCGGAGCTGCGTATTCGCCACCATCCCAACGTTTTTTTTTTCATATAGAATCTTTATTTGTTTAAAAAGTTATACATGTAATGAGAGCATACAAATAAAATTCTTAAAAATAAATGCTAACTTAAATTAG
>JAPYZE010008213.1:0-17797 GCA_030522805.1 Leptomastidea abnormis
TATATATATATATATATATATATATATATATATATATATATATATATTTAGAGATAGCCATACTATACTATAAAGCACTCGCTTGAGAAACTTTGTTTCTTTCTCCCTCTCATCAAGTACATATAATTCGCATCCTGACGCAGAAATGCTTTAACATTATTAAATGCTTGGCTAAATAAAGAAGTTAGATAAAGTCACAAAGAGACCAAAAAAATAAAATAAAAATTTGTTAATCAAAAGAGTCACTCTCACAAATTTTTTCTTTCTCAAACCTAAAAATAAATAAAAAAATAATCTAAGTTCATCCTTAAAAAAAAAAAAATAAATTCCTTATAAAATATTTCTCTAATATTCCAGCAGCGCGCGAATCATCTAAAAATCTATCTTAGACACAAAAATATATATTAACCTTAAATCCCAAACACGCGTATATGTCAAACAGTTTCTCTTTCCTTCTCTCTAAAAAAAAAAAAAACAAAATCCTATACAACACATATATACGTATATAGTCCCGATAAAAATCACTTCTTTCACACGCCAGGAATGTCCGACCGAATAAGAAAAAAAAAAAAAAAGAAAGAAATATTCAACAAACGACACACACGGTATATATAAAGAAGAATTAAAAAGAAAGATATAAGAAAGCAAAAAGGAATATATCGGCGGCAATCACATATACACACAAACACACACAATCTTATATATATTTATACACATAGAGATGATTTTCAAGTTCTCTTTCTCTCTTTTGCGTGAGAATGTGTCGTGTATATCCTCCACTAGATACATCAGAGAGAACCTAAAAACGACTATATACACTTGACGACCAGCAGGAGAAAAGAAAGACACAAAAAAATTAAAAAAATAAATAAAAAAAAAAAGTAAATACCTACTGACGAATTTTAACCATCCTCTCATACTCGAAAATCATCTCTCTGCACAATATATATACATATATATTTTTATATAAAATTCTTATAGCCAATCCATACCTCTTTTTTAAATCCAGCTGTTTTTTTGTTGTCGTATAGATATACACCAGTGGACAACAGTTTGACTTGTCTCTGTATATACTATATATTTCTCTTTTCTCTCTTGTCAAGGTCGATCGGTGTTTGATTCAGTGGGCAGTGGTTTTATATAATATAATACCAACGTGTATAGTCGGTGCTATTTTATCACAGCTTATCTATCACAGATGATCACGTTTTTCGTCTGCTTTTACTCTAATTTTTCCTTTTTCCTTTTTTAATAAATGGAGCTGTTTTAGACTCTTTTTTTTTTTTTTTTTTTTTTTTTTTTCTTTTGTTTTTTTTTTCTTTTTTATATATTTTTCCTCAATTTCTCTTTCTTTCTAATACTTTCAGTTGGTTATACATCAGCCTACACTCAGCCTTCGTTCAAACTTTTTTCATTAAGCTGTATCCCTTATTTATCTCTTCATCCTCCTCCTCTTCTTCTCATCATCTATTTTCACCTGCTTCTTGCAACAAAAAAAAGAGAATCTCTCCTTATATTCAACTGATCACTTTTTCTCTCTTTAACTTCCACTGCTTATCTCAAGCCACAACAATATTTAAAAACAAGTGTTTCTATCATATATTATATTGCGTCGTCACTCACTCGTACAATTTAAACATACGAGCCACGTGTATGTATACGTATACGTAAAGATGATATTACAGATGAAATACATCCGCTTAGTGCACTTCAATGTCACAACACATGCGCACGTAAAGACGTTATACCATCAGTTGTATTCCTAAAAATTGACGTTTGATAAAGATCAATACACTATCACCGAATCACATAGAAAAACAAAAACAGAATCTCATTTAGACTATAATAGAGACACGTGTGCAAGTGCGGGTGTACGTTTGGTATATATACACAATATCAAGAAGACGATGTCGATGGTTGCGAGTCGAGAAAATGCGACTATATTTGTATCACCAGGCAACAGCAGCAGTATTATAGGCCGACCGACCACCTGTTACTATACCTACTGCAAGAGAGAAAGAGAGAGAGAGAGAAAGAGAGACTATTTGCTATACACACACATTGATCTTTCCAAGGACGTCATATACGAATATATAGGCTTATGCTAATCTCTCTTTCTCTTATAACTCACGAGAGACCGAAGAGCAGCATCTAAAGTATAATTACGTTGTGGAGGCTTCGGAATGTTTTATATTATATGTTAGTGTTTTTTTGGTTATAACTTGATAAACCCACAGTTGTTGTTGATGACGATGATCCCGTTATACAAAATCGTGATCAACTTTCAGCTGGTGATCCGATGTTGGGTGTCCGGAGAGTTTGAGTGTTTCGACTCCGTGTTTTTTTTTTTTCTTCAGAAATACACAAATCACGATTTTATTATACACGTACACTTTAAGTCTCTTTCACGTGCCACGCCGACAGCAACAGCAGTGACGACGACGACGATGTATTTTACTTTTTACCAATAAGTAAACAGTCTATCAATATGATAATAATTATAAAGAGGAAATATTATATCATTTAAATAAAAACACAATCACACATAATATTATAATGCACAAATCAATAAAACACACTTAACACTTAATTACGATATAGGATCATAACATAAGAGTATACCAAACGTATAGGCACACACACGACGCGTATTAACCCGAGAGAACACGATTTTTTTTAATAAAATATATTAATATAAGTATATAGATAGTGCTGTTTTTTTACCGAAGTAATAATAATAATAATAATATATAAAAAGCCCGACGACAACCGTGTGTTTACTCGACCGCGTACAGCAGCGCACTGAGCGGACCGACGACCGACGACGTGCGCGCGCTAGCGATTGTTGGTTATAGACTGAAACACCACCACGCACTCAGGCCAGCCGACGACGACGACGCGCCGACGCTCTTGGAGGCGCAGAGAAAAAGAGAGAAGAGATCGTAGCCCGCCGCACAGGCAACGAAGGTTCTCCAGTGTAATATAGGTAGGTGGGGATAAGTTGATCTCTCTCTCTCTCTCTCTCTCTCTCTCTCTCTCTCTCTCTCTCTTTCTTTCTTTCTCATTTTATGCTAGTGCGAGTGTATTTCTTGCTTTTGGTTTGTGGAACTTGGGATGTTTAAAACGTTCAGTACTGAGCGCGATGTGCTCCGATGCAGAGCTGGTTGTGTGTTAACTGAGATGCTGCTTATTTATGTATATGTGCAATGACACTCTTGATTGTTTTATGATTGGTTTCAGGAATTTTTGTTGTGTAGATGATAATTTATGTTTTTTTATATATTTATTTTATTTTATTTTAGGGTGATGAATATAAGTAGCGGAATGATTGATTCTTTAAAATTTTGTATGTTGAATTTATGATATTTTGAATCAATTTTTAGAACTATTTTAAATTATATAAATATAATGATTAGATATTGATAATATTTAAATTAATAAAATACTGTATATGAAACACATATTTTTATTTAAATTGATTAAGAAAATTAAAATTGTTTAAAAATTTAAAATTATGTCTATTTCTATTAATTTATGCAGGCAGAAATTATATTTTTAAATAAAAAAAAACGTACGTTATACATTCCTTGGTCAAGATTTAAGATTATAACATAATACGAAAAAAAATATTAAAGTTTAATCTAAAATACATATTTTATCGCAAAGTCATTTAAAAGTGGTTTGACGAGATGTCATCTACACCTGAGCATGAAAAGTTACACTTTGAAAGATTTAATCTAAAAAAAAGAAGACAAAAAACTCGCGATCGACATCGACCTTTGATTATTTGCAAAAAATAAAAAATGGTAATTAAATACATTTGTTTTCTTATTGAAATCAATTCGACATTATAATTGCCAATTATGGATCAATAGAGCTTAACATTATTTTAACTTACATTGAAACTGTTACGTTTAGATTTCAATTCTTCAACTGCCAGAAAGAAAGAAAGAAAGAACCTTCAAAGTTGATCTGCGCTACATTGCACTTTTACAGGCTAAGATAAAGGCTATAGAGACAGCTTCCGTATTACCTGGTATATATATTCTCCGATCGACGATGTATTTAAAATAAAGTGAATTTTAAATGGATAGGAAAAAAGAAAAGAGGAAATGATTCTATAAAAAGAAAGATTACAAAAATAAAATGTAGGTCGTAAGGTCATTCCACGGAATTAACATATCAATATTAGGTTATCGCTTCCTCGATGAAGTTATTATTTAAATTAGATTTAGTTTTACGATATTTCATATAATTATTTTACTGATGTATGTTATTACTTT
This sequence comes from Leptomastidea abnormis, assembly GCA_030522805.1. Lineage (NCBI taxonomy): Eukaryota > Metazoa > Arthropoda > Insecta > Hymenoptera > Encyrtidae > Leptomastidea > Leptomastidea abnormis. The sequence continues at coordinate 4,284 of JAPYZE010008213.1, forward strand.
GTCGCTTCCGATTCCAGAAAAAGATGGAAAATAGTTTTAATATTTTAATTAAATTTTACATTAGTATGATTGGTTTTGTGATTATAATTTATCAATAGACAATTTATAAATAATATTTTTAATAATAATTGTGTAAAATTTTAAGATTATTAACAAATTGAAAACGCAAGCAATTTATGTTTATTGTATATTATTTGCTAAACTTTTATGTTATCATAAAAAAGAACTATTTTAAACACTTTTTGACTAGTTACATTTAATTTTAATTGTTTAAAAAATTTTTACATTTTTTATATACTTTAATAAAAAATTAGTTTATTGACAATTTCGAAAACAATGGCATGAAAAGGGATGGCTAGGATATATGATGCCTATTTTTATACAACCTTTTAAATACTCTATCGAGTATATTTCGGTACCAAAGAGCTTACACAATGAATCAATTGACGGATGACAGGAATCAAACCCACGAATTATGGATTACGATACTGATATTTATCCACTTTGGCCATTTTAAGCTACATTACTTGATTTCGTCTATGTAAAATAAAGGGTTGCTTTTTTTCTTATAGTTGAAATTATAAATTCAATAAAGCAATAAAAATTATTGGTTGCGAATAATACATTTTTTTTCAGAATCAATAATTTAATTAACAGAACCAAAAAAAAAAAGAATTTTAAAAAAAATCCCACAATATTTCAATTGCAATTTCAATTGTGTTTCAATAGCATACACGAATGATTGATTAATTTCCAACCAAAAACAGTGTTTTTCCTTTTTATCAAACAGATCAACCGGTAAAAAAAAAGTATTTCGGACATAAAACGAAAACTCTCTCTAATACACACACTTACACTCTTTAGTATTCTTCCAAATGACATATAACTCTCAAGGCTTTGACAACTCAAATAGTAGTACACCTTTTGACATTTTCACGTAAAAGCAAAAAAAAAAAAAATGAACGAATGCATATGGTAAATAGGTAAAAAAAAAGAAGTAGAAGAAAAATGAACATCCAATGGAAAAAAGCGTGATTGAGTGATGAAACTGGTGTATACTTTCTGGTTGTATACATATATATGCATGTCGTACATGTACCTATAGTACTGAAAAGTAAATGAACTTTTTTAATCACGCTAAAATTGACAAAGTAAAGTCAGAGAAAAAAAGTCTAGGGAGAAAGAAAAAACTTTGATTTGACTTGATCAATTTTACTTTGTGCGTTACGACACGATATTTTAATAAATGTCGTACAGAAATGTAAACTTTGATGTTAGCATTTTTTTAGATGAATCTTTGGATGAATCAATTTGGATATTGTCATTGCAAAAAATAGTTGATGGAAAAGGTTGTTAGCCTTTTGTTATAAAATATTTAATAAATATCTTTTTAATTAAATAGAAATTTTCATTATTTACTAATTATATTATACACATTAATATATAAGCTAATTATCTAATTAAAAATTACAATAAGAATTATCAAATTTAAAAATTATTAAAAATCATTACAAACATCCAATACAATTAAGTCCAATTAACTCCAAGCAACTTCAACCCTCGAAAATGTCCTCTTCAAAAAAAAAAAAAAAAAAATATAGACAAGCCCTTGTTCGCGTGATACCAAACATTAAATCGATGCGGTCACGATAGAAGTTAATCGTTAAAACAACATTTTCGCAACATGCCATCACTCCTGCAAATAAGTGGTATATAAATATAAAACCGTGTCGAAGTTATTTACTTCTAATTGCTCGTATATATTCCTACATCAATCGATAAAACCCATTTTTAACGTACACTTTGGGAAAACTGTTTATGTGCTTGTCCAATTTTTCTATCAATTATTAATAATTCTTCTTTCAATATAAAATAAAAGAAAAAGTATCATGTAAACTGTCTCAACTTTTCAAGAGATTTCCTCAAGCTTAAACATCATCAAACTTCACATTAAAATAAATTGATACGATTACATCCCATCACGCAATGATAATTTTCCACTCACATAATAATAAGATCAATTTAACATATTACCTTAAAAAAACACTAAATCACAAACAAAAGTAAAAGTATACCCTATAAGCCTTATGTAATCCATCAAGTCTAATCCAGGATATTACTGACCATGCAATTCCATATAGTGTTGAAAGTTGAAAATAGAAAGGGATAGGTTAAACAACTCTTCAAACCATACATATACAGAGCCTCTCCAACAACAGCACTAGCACCCTAGTAGTAACAGTAAGTGCAAGCGCGTTTACAGCCAGCAGCTAATGGCCATGGTAAACTCAGGATAGACGCTTTAACGTCCGGCTCTTATACTATAAGAGAGAGAGAGAGAGAGAGAGAGAGAGAGAGAGAGAGAGAGAGAAAGCACCGCGTGCATGCAAAGTTCATCAGAATCTAGTTAACTCCTTCTCATCCTATACATACTTGGGTCTCCTGACAAACTTTGATCTAATAACCAGGCGCACGCGAGTGAGTGAGTGAGGGAAGGGAAGGGAAGGAAAGAGCTCCGATTATATCTTCATTGGACGATCTGGACTGGTCTACCCCCGACGATCGATCTATCCATTCCCACCTACATACATACATACTCTCTGACGTTCATGGCTTTCGGCACATACTCCTCCCGACACTCTATACCCTCTCTTGACATTTTCCTGCGGAGTCGATAATCAGGATCATCGGCCGAACGTTATCCAATGTGCTACCATCACGTCGGCATGGATTTTCATAATCCCTATAGCGAGTATGTGTGAAATGGTTAATGTTTGTGACCATTTAATCTTCTTCTCTTTTTTTTTTTTTTTTTTTTTTTTTTTTTTTTTTTTTTTTTTTTTTTTTTTTTTTTTTTTTTTTTTTTTTTTTTTTTTTTTTTTTTTTTTTTTTTTTTTTAGACGATTGTAAATACGATATGTAAAATAGTTTGATGTACAGAAGCGCGAGGTTTATTTTTAGCAAAAAACAATTGTAAAACAAAATAAATTTGCTTCAAATTCATGTTAATTATGCAGTTTCTTAAAATACAATTTACAGATTGTAAAAAGGAAACAATAATAGAAGTCATATAATAATTCTGTCACGCGAGTAAGCAAGTACAAAAAAAAAAACAATTAAATTCCCTTACAAGTGCAGTAGAACTTAGAAGGTAAAAAAATCTACTTGACGAGTGGAAAATATAAATTCAATAACATCCGGCTTACTACAATCTTAATTTCTTCCGTTGACTTTTATGTTACCCGCGGACTGAAATTAGTGTTGCTGCGTTTCTTCTCAGTTTACAGTGTGAAAAATTTATGCTGTTATGCGCGAGAGGAAGCTTTTTTTTCTACTCAATGAAGCTGTCGACTTCGTAGTCAAATGAATTTCTCAGTTCCGCTTTTTTTTTTCTTTTTTTTACGAGATGGTATGGTAGCTAGAAGTATATATAGGGTTATAGGATTTGAAGAATTTATCGGGTATATTCAGATGTCGTTAACAAAAGTCATCAGAATAGCCTTTTTTATACTCAAATGTTATTTCTTTTCTTTATTTCCTGAACTTTTTTCATTTAAAGCTTTGACTTTAAAGCTCATTTAGTATACGTAAGTTCCATAAATTATTACCTTCTCAGATGATGCTTTTCATGTTTTGATATTAAAAACTTTGGGATTTGGTGAAATGGATATATTGTGAAATTAAAGTTATTATTACTGTGAACTTGTGAATTAAAGTTGTTATAACGGAACTTTGGACTAGATCGTCAACAATGTGGAAATTTATAATTTTTTTTTTTTTAATTGTGTTGTGTAATGTAATTGAAGAGTTAATTAATCTTATAATGATAAAAGAAATGATATGCTATAGAAGAACCTGGTATTAGAAGAAATTAAATAAATTTGTTAGTTTATTCAATGTTACCTAAAATTAAATTGAAAACTTTTCCAATGAAAATAATATAAAATTGACATGTTAAATAGAAAACAAATATTTTACAATAATTAGGTACAAAATTAAATAAATTTGATAAATCCACAAAGCTTAAAAAACTTTCCAAATTAGACGCCTCTCCTATCATCTCATCAAATTTTCTCCTTTACCAAAGTAATAATAAAAAAAAAAAGAATAAAGAAGGAATGCATACATTGGCTGAGTAAGTCAGTCAAAGAGTAACTTAAATGACATTGGATTGGAAAGACTTTGGCCGACAGAGAGAAAAGTAGAGAGATAGTTGAAAATGCGAAATTGATAGATAAAAGCCGTGAGGAGAGGGGGTGGGCAAAAAGTCGTCCAAGTGACTTCCCCTTTCTCTCACCCTATCCCCTTTCCCCCTCTTCCTCCTCCTACTTTCCTTTTCTCTCTTTTCCGGTCAGTCGAATTTGCATTTCCATCCGCGTAATACCTCGTTTCCCGGATGTCCGCCATCGGTCTACCCTACCCTCCTTCTCTTCTTCATTTCTCCTTCCTTTTACCATCCTCCTCTCTACTTTTAGCCATCCTTGCGGTTGGTGAACAGAGAGAGAAATAGAGTCTAGCGTACCTCGGGTGCCGCAATAAAGTGTTCCGAAAATCTCTTTGTGCAGTTTGGTAGTAGTAGTGATGGTAGGTAGTGACGACAGTGGTTGGTGGTGGTGGTGGTGTTGGTGATGCAAGGGGAAGCTTCTCTTTCCGACTTTGATCTCGCGCTCATAGCAGCAGCAGCCAGAGCCTTCCCGAGTTGCTGATTCGCTTTTTTTTCCTCTTCCTTCTCTCTTCTTCTTCTCATCAAACCCCTACTCTCTCTCTCTCTCCCTCTCTCTCTCTCTCTCTCTCTCTCTCTCTCTCTCTCTCTCTCTCTCTCTCTCTCTCTCTCTCCCCCCCCCCCCCCCTCTCCATTACGTGCCTCGAGCCTGTCTCTCGAATATATCAGATCTTCAAGCGCTACCTACTACTACCTACATACCTACCTACCAGAGTATCATCTGCGCTTCGAGATTAAATGAGAAGGAATCGAGGAGAGCTATCATTTTTATCGCGTCATTCGTTTTTCTTTTTTTTTCTTTTCTTCTTTTTTTTTAGGGTGTGAGAGATAGGGAATGTCTCTCGTTTTATGTGACGATACTCTTGACTATTGGAAATTTTCGATTCTGCTGATGTCAAAGGGTTTTTGATTATTGAGATGTTCAATAGGTGTGGGTTTTGAATGATGGTTTTGTAAATTGTTGGAGGAAGAAAAATGTTTGGGAATGATTTTTTAAAGTTAATTGACGTATCCATTATGATGGAAAAGATGAAAAGATGTTTGTGAACTTGATGGAAAAGTAACTGTTCTTATAAAACGTACATCTTGCTTGTAATTTTAAAATAATATGATGAATTTGAGAAATGTAGGCAAGATACTTGTTAAGATTGTAAATGGTTTTTGTAAGGTACACGAATACAATGTTTTTGTTTTATATGAAGAATCAAATTACTAAAAATGATTGTTATTTAGTAATTTAAGAAGATTTAAATTGTTTTATGAACTGCAAAATAAAAGCAATATTAAGTATTCTACTACTAAAAAATGTACATTTTTTAATACATAAAAACTTAAAAATTTTACAGATATTTCTATTTCTTAATCGACATTGCAATGAAAGTTTAATAAGCGATGTCTATAAAAATTGGATTCATGAATAACTCGTAAAAGCATTTATTGTAATGCTTTAACAGCAAAACGACAGAATACGACTTTGAAATCGAAGTATTACGAATTCATTACTCTGTCTAGTGAGCCATCAAGGGCTTTGTGTATTATATTTCATTTACAAAGGATACAATATTTAGTAAATTGAATGTCAGTTATTGCAAATTATTCTCCGATGCTTTTAATAACGTCTTTACTTATTAACAAAAGACTTCACAATTATGACAATACATAATTACGTAAGGTTATTGAATGGAATGTCATTTGTTGTAAATTATTTTCTGATGGTTTTAAGAATGTTCTTATACCTATTATCAGTAGACTTCACAATGTATTATTATATGTAAGCGTATTAAAATAAATGAATTTTTCATGATGAATGAAATGATTCAGAAAATATTTTCATGTTTGTTTAAATTTTCACAAATTTATCACTTATATCAAATTTAAATTAAAAAGTTTAAAAAATGATGACATAACCTAAAAATTGCGATTTTGGCATTTTTATTTGACCAATGTAACTTGAAACTTAACTAAATCACGGATTCATAACTTTTTATACTCCTAAAATCATCTTTCATGTAATAATAATTAATCTTAAAAATCAAATCATCACTTTAACTTATAAGAAAAAACCATGAAAAAAAAGTTATTTAACCTACAAATTCTAAACAAGTCTCCTAACTACTAATCTCAAATAATATCGTGTCAATGGGTCAAATAAGACTGACCCATATCACGATCACTCATCTCTAAAAGCATCCTTAACTCCAGTTAAATTTAAGCCATCAGTATATTCGCGTCACGTTTACAAGTAAGTTCATCGTTAAACTACATAACACAACTGGTTTACCCTAAACGCAGAACCAACAACTCCTTCTCTTCTCTTCAGTGACGTGAGAGTAGCCATCCGTCCAGACACCCTATATATAAACCGACTTTCTTACTTTTGAGAAAGAAAAGTTCGACAGACAGTCTATATATACAATCCTTAAAACATATACATTGTATGTATAGCTGTGGCTACTCACATACACGTGTATACGTACAGCTGCTTCTGCTGTTTTGTGGCGTATAGAGGAGAAAAGTTTTGCTCGATCGGCTAGTATATAAGTATACATAGCTTTGATCGCAAGCGTGACTCTATAGTATATATAAGAGCTTCTCTCTGTTCTTACATACACCAAGCTACTCCTTTCTTTTTTTCTTTCTTTCTTTTTTGTCCTCTATACCTCCCATGGCATCTACCCTCAAAGTTCCACTTAGCTTTTTTACCTTACGGTTCTCGTGTACCCGTCTTCTTCTTACTCTTCCTCTTCTATTTTTTTTTTTTTTTTTTTTTTTTTTTTTTTTTTTTTTTTTTTTTTTTTTTTTTTTTTTTTTTTTTTGTTTTTTTTTTTTTTTTTTTTTTTTTTTTTTACGTGTCGCGAAGACAAGACTCTATCTATATGTGCACGATGAACTGGAGAGGAGAAAAAAAGGAAGCTTTTTTTTCGAGGAGAGTACTTAAATGCATTTGCTTGGATATAGTGAAGCTATACTACCACCGTTATATATATTATAGGTCATGGAAAAGTTCAAAGAGTTTAAAATATGATTTTTTAGGTCGTGGCTTATTAAGTAATTAACTTGAAATTTTGTTGGTATGATATTTTGTACAAATATATTTTAGAAAAAAAAAAGTTTGTAATTTGTACAGTTTTATGCTTTACAGTTTTATTAAGTTATTCAAAAGTTAAAGGAGAAATGTGGGAATGAGAATTGAGGTTTAATTTTTAATGAGCTTTCTATTTTAGTCATGGATACTCTAATTTAATGTCGAGTGCCACTTAAAAGATGAGAGAGTTTTTATTGTCAATAGTATGACAATGGACATTATTACATAAATAACAATGAATTTTTATTGCGTTTAAAAATTCATTAAAAAGGTTACAAATATATATATATATATATATATATATATATATATATATATATATATATACATTTTCAACGATGAAACACCAGATTGCTCCATCCACATAATTTTAAATAAAAAGATATCTAACGCTCATCATTAGACATAAATCTCTTTGATATTTTACAAGACCCTCGAAAAATATACGAGCTGTATATATAAAACAGCAAAGGAAAAATGGTATTAGGAAGTAACATTTTACAAGCCTTATATTTTTCATCGCAGAGTACCACACTCGAAAACAAAATAACAAAAAAGTAAAGAATCTTGAAGAAAGTTAAAGCTTTGCCGAGTATAGAAGCGCTCGCGTTTATACTTTTGAGACGCGCATCCCGACCCCCCCCCCCTCAATAATTGCATTATATACGAAGAAAGTAGGAAAAAAAAGAGAGATATTGCCGACGTCGTATATAAGCGTGCGCACTTTTTAAAAAAAAAAAAAAAAGGAAGACAGAAGCAATAGCAGCAATTGTAGAAGAGTCTACAGATTGAAGATACTTATTGGTGGAAATTGGAGAAGTTTTTCTCAGTCTCTCTCTCTTTCGTTCACCAGTCCGCGTTCGCGTCATTCCCTTTTTTTTATCCCTTATATTTTCTGAAGAGGTTACCTTTCTCATTGTTATCCACTATATCCTTTCGTATATATACCGAGTACTTGCAAACTACGCACTTACCGAGCTTTTTTCTTTCTCCCAACGGGTATACAGAGAGAGAGAGAGAGAGAGAGAGAGAGAGAGAGAGAGAGAGAGAGAGAGGGGGGAAGAAAGAGAAAGCGAGCTTGCGACTTGTATTAAATTTCCATTTCCACTTGGCTACCGATAATAACGCAAGTACAAGCTGTGTGAGATTCAGACAGTTGAGAAAAATAAAGGTAAACCAAAGCTGGGAAGATTTTTTTTTTATTCTTCAGTTTAAGTTAAGGGAAAATGTATAAGGAATTTGGATATAGGGTAAGTGTATAGTGTGTTCCTTTTCTTTTGGAACTAGAATTGATTTTTTAGATAAATCAAAAGCTCTTTTTTATGAGTTGTGTGCTTGGAATCGATAGATATTCTGCAAATCAATGCTTATAATATGGATGTGCATAAGAATGGAATAGTTTTATTTATTTTTTAGTGTAAATATGACACTTTGCAGCTGCAGACGAATATGATTCGATTTATTTCGGGTAAAAAAGTTTTTCGTCTTTTAGTTTCTGTAAAAGTATCAAAGTAGTATAATAGTGTTGCGTGAAATTTCTTGTACGACTTTTTACTTTATATTCTTCTTTCCTTAATCTCTCTTGCACTTCATTCACACTTCCTTTTTCAGTTTCGTCAGAGAATAAAATATTCTCGGGTAAATTGTCATTTTTATCAGTTTGTCGCAAAAAGAATAAACGTCACATTTACAACTTTTTTTAAATAGCTTTTTTACTTATAAGTTTTTATTCGTAACAGTAAATTCTTGCAATTAAAATTTTTTTTTCTGTTACTCAAATACCAAATTTATAATTTTCTTTTTTTGTTCATTCATCTAAGAATATACCTAAAATTTTTTTTTCCAATACTTTATCCCATCCATCAATTTTAAACTGTTAACTTTTAACGAGTTTAAAGTACACAGCCACCCTCTCTCACTTCCCTCTTTCACTTCCTGATTCAATTATCCAAAGAATTCAGTTTTTCAAACCGTCAAAATTCCTATAACAATATTAAAACTATATCGTCTTCATATTATTACCTATTCACTATATAAATTATTAAATTATTCCAATTCAGCTACAAGAATCAACAATAATTCCAAAAAAAGAAGAAGAAAAACAAAAAAAAAGAAAAAGTAAGATATAAGATAATCCAAGTCCTTTTATCCGTATAATCAAGCTCGAATCCCAAGAAAATCCACCAAAAAAAAGAGATAGGATATTAATCCCAGCTGGCAAGTAGAAAGAAAGAGAAAGAGAAAGAAAGAAAGAAAGCATCGATTGCTCTCGATTAGCTTTCTTGGAGAGTATAGGTAGAAGCAGCAAGCATCCAACCATATATACGATGAGAACGCAATCCACCCCGTATACTCTTATACTGCAGGAGTTAGCTTACACAGTAGCCCCTCGGCGACGCTGGAATCATCCTCTTTCCTATATATAGATATATAAGTATATATACACTTAACCCCTCTCCTACTATACGTTTGGCTACGCGCTGCCCCTTTCGATTCCGACGTGTAAACTTGGGACATAAATACGACAGCAAACGCTGAGGTCACGTGCTGACTCATGCTCTTGGATTCTCTTCAGAGAGGGAGGGAGTAAAGGTATCTATCTAGTGGTTGGTTATCTATCTATATATGTACGTCGAGCTTTCGAACCAACTCAGCAAAGCGTCGTCGTCGTCGCCGTCTCGGATCCTGGTTACAGGATCCTAGCGCGTGCCGAGACTCACTCTCTCTATTTCTTGTGTATAGTTGGGAGATCGAACGATCTATACTGTGGAATTGTAGGGATGTTTTGCTGGTGAATTAGCGTTTATATATAAATTATGCTATTAAATACATTTGCTTTTACGATTGAATCTGAACAAGAGAGTTATTTTGGGTTATGTATACGGTTCTTGTTAAATTTGGGTATAAGGTAAAAAGTTTGATTGGTTTAATTGATTTATTTTTTGTTTGATATGTTTTTTTTTTTTTGGTATGTTGTTTTTGTGATTGGATAATTTTAGAATTGGTTTTTATTATTATATTCTGCTTTTGTAAAGAATAAATGAGAAATTATACTATTTTAAGATTGTACTAAGCTTTTATAAATGTTTTTTTAGATAAAAACTGTTTGTAAAAGTATAAGAGCCAGATACTACATAAAATGTCTTATAATTGACAAATTAAAGTATCAGACTTGTTAATTGTAATTAGCATTACGTGCTAATAATCTATTATTTTTACAATCACATAAAACTAAATTTCAATTTCACAACTATACAATCAATTTCATAACATCAAAATATAACATTCCTCCGAGTTACAAAATTACATTTTTACAAAGCTCATTGTCAAATATAAGCACGTCCATCGTAACCCTAGAATCAAGCAACCCTTGCAAAAAAAAAGAAGAAAAAAAAAGAACAAACAGATCAGCATATAATCTAACGACACTTCGTAAAATCATCCCCATAATCCACATAATTTTTTAACATATACATCGACATTTCTTTATTGTTTCCATCCACAATAACACGATTTCTTCAATTACCCAACTATCAACCTTAATATTACCAATTGCCAAAGATCTCGTCCTTCCCATATAATACACACACACAAGGTCTATATCCAAACATTCAATATATACCTTTCTATAGATATCCTCGCATCGTTTTCTCCCACTTACATTCAGGAAACTGGTGTCCACACAGACACAATCTCGCTCATCCAAATCGCGGGCAAAGAAAATTGCCGTATACCGGAAATTGGTGCTCCTCGGGGGGTTGAAAAGGGGTAGAGGGTGATAGGAAGAAGGAGGCCCGATGAAATCGCTTTGGATATCACCCCCACAAGAGAGAGAGAGAGAGAGAGAGAGAGAGAGAGAGAGCCAGCATTACTGCACGAGGTAGTAAAAGCTATATAGCTGTTAGAAGAGTCTCTCATCCTCCTCTCACTTGCTTAGTCTTCTCGCTTCACCAGCGCGCACTCACCTTTCCCTCTCTCTCACCCGTTTTTTCCCTCGCGCCGTCTGAAGTGCAGCGCAGTGGCGAATACCTTGTCTCGTATACCCTCTTACTACTATACCTATACCAGCCCATACAGCCACGTCGGCAAGTTCTCCTGCGTTCTCTCTCTCTCTCTCTCTCTCTCTCTCTCTCTCAACGTCGTGTGGCGCGCCGCGCGTATAAAACCGCTAATTGACAATTTCCTTTCTACCCAAGCTTTGCTCTACGCCGACGAAAGAGAGAGAGAAAGACGATGTGAGTATATAGGAACGTAAGAACACCGCAAAAGAAAAAGGGGGGGGGAAGAGAGAGAGAGAGAGAGAGAGAAAGAGAGTGATGATGGGAAAGAGAGTTGAAAAAAAAAGAAAATTTTTACTCCGAGTTTTTGAAAAGTTTTTTGCGTTTAATGGCTTTCTTCTTTTTTTTTGCTGGATTTCTGACGAGTCTACACTCGCTCTTTCTCTTACGTATACAGTGTGAGTAAAACTCGACGCAAGTTTTCAGGTTTTTAATGAATGTTTGTTTTTTGAGTTTATGACTAAATTTGCGGTCTTTGTTATTTAGCCACGTGTGTATATTATACCCCCCTACTACTACTACTACTACTACTGCTACTACTACTGCTGCTGTGATGATTGTTTTGTTGAAATGTTATATTAACTTGGAAATTGTATTATGATTTGTTAACGTTGTATACATACCCATTACAAAAACCAATAAAAATAAAGGTTAAAAGGAGTTACTTTGAAAATTAAAAAATAATTTACAAAATTCAATTTAAAAAAGGTTTTGCACAATAATACAGATAAAGTCAACCGAATCAAAACTTCGTATTACAGAGAAAGAGGGAGAGAGAACATAACTAATTTTAAGGTTATACATATCCAGTTTTCTAAGTAATATCTCAAACTTTCAACAGGATATATACGTTAGAAAGTGAGACACATATTACAAACATATACATATTTACACGGGTTTTAAGATACGATTATACGAAAATACAAAACGAATCGGTTATCGTCGCGTGCAAGTTAGATTACCTTTGACAATTTCTAACTGGTTCACTCATATGTATAGGTATATATACCAAAATGTCAACGTCTATTGTTTCAAAATAATGGGATATATCGTGAATTCTGAGATTTGAGAATAATTATTATTTTGATAATATGGTATAGTACAACTGACAGTATTACAAGTGTGAATATATAGGTATGTATGTGTAGGATGAAGTGATTGATAAAAACAATATTTATTGTCAGTTATTTTTAGTTCCTTTTTTTTTATCGACAGTTTGAATAGACCATATAAACTGATGAACTATTTGATTGAAGTTACTGACTCATGTCAATCATCTGGGAATCATATTTTTATGGTTCTATCGTCTATTTTCTTTTAAGCGAAAACAAATAGACTGTAGTAAATTATAATTGGTTGGATAACAAATAATAGTAGATCACTAGAATTCATATAAAACTAAATCATTGTAGAGTATACAGAATGTAAAATAAATTTGTTTTATTTGATATGAACGAAAAAACATATCTAATTTAAATGCATCAGTTTCTTTTTATAGTTACATATTTATATAAACTCAGTAATAAAATAAAAATGATCATTTAATAACCATTGAAATATAAAATCGAAACATTGTGTCTTCATGACTCTTTAATCTTCAATTTTAATTAAGCATATCGCATAACACTTTGATTCTCAAAAAAATCATTCGTTAACATATATCCTTAAAATAATCTTACAAAAATAGCTATAATCACACGACTAACTTTACTCACTTTTAAAACTTGCAACTGATGAATCGATTGCTCACGAATCCAAAAAAAAGGAAACAAAAAAAAAATAGAAACGCGGTAAAAGAAGAATAATACCATCGGGAAAACGAATCCCTCGCGACGATCCCTTTTAGAAAAAAGGATGAAAGAATAGATGAAAAAAGACGAAGCACATCTCGTAGATCTGCTTAAAAGTCTCTAGCGGCTATCGAAGCGATATTCTCTTGCTCGTGTGTCTCTCGAAAATGGCAAACCACAGATGGTTTACGTTCTATAAAGACCTATGGGAAAAAAATAAGTTATTGAAGAGTAATGTTAAAAACTTCTGTCATTATTCCTTTTTGCTTTCTCAAAGAGAAAGCTTTGTAACGGTAAAAATTTTCGATTCGGTTTTTTTTAGTTTTCTCGACGTTTTAAAGGTTCCTGAACTCGAAAAA
>JAPYZE010008215.1:0-10422 GCA_030522805.1 Leptomastidea abnormis
GGATAAAAAGTAAGAGAGAGACGGAGAGGTGAAGAAGAAGAAGAAGAAGAAGAAGCGGCACTCACCTCTGATTACACGGGCCATTATGCAAGCACAAGGATGCTGCCATGCTGACGGTAAGCCGCGAGCAAAAACAAAAGTGAACCCCACCCCCCCCTTTCTACCTCAATAGCTGAGAGAGTGGATGTACGCTGCTACTGCTACTGCTGCTGCTGCTGCTACAGATACAAAGAGAAATAAAAAGAATGTGCTGCTTTTTCAGATGATGCTCCTATATATACTGTTGTTGTTCGAGGGTAAGGGATACATAAGATGAAACAAAAAGAGATAAAAATGAGTATGAAAAATATAAACTCTTAATTTGTTAATGAAATTGTTTTTATATGTGTATGGAAATGCACAAACTGTCGAGTAGTGGCGAGCTAAACAACCGATTCGCACCTAATGTATATAGGTATAATACATAACGGCATAGCGTCAAGTTTTTGTACTCGTACCTATATATACATGCCCATATTGCCGATTCACCTCTTACCGCAAGCACTTCAAAGAACTGCTGGCAAAGCTGCTGGAATTCACGACATCTTCGTGGCTCACCATACCATATCAGCTTCGGACTCTTCTTTCATATATTTCTCATCTTTTTACATTCGTCCAAGCAACCTACACCCCCCCCCCCCTCCCTCTTTGTCCCTAATGTCCCACTGTACTTACACTGCGCATACTCACTTCCTTTAATCTTCAAATTCAACGCACAGCCGCATACTTTGACGACTTTTAACTCGCCAATTTTTTTTTTCATTCGTTTCTATTATTATTATTATAATCTTTAGCTATAGAATATTTTTAGCCTTCTGACAGGTATCCCACCCTCCACGACCACTACTTCAATATTTTTAATCAAGTCATTTAAAAAGCTGCAAAATGAGTACCGTCTGAAAAGAAAATAATCAAAATTATAAAATTAAAATATAAGTTAGGAGTCCATAAACAAAAAAAAAAATAAATAAATAAAGGCTGCTGGTAATTAAGCGGGATATCTCTGTTTAACAAGCGTAGCGACGACGACGACGACGACAGTGTAAGAGCATTATAACACAAGAGAATGAACGCAGCGAATCCGAACCGCATCGAAATATGCGAGGGCTGCAGCAGGTGCAAAAGAAACCTCGGGTATATATAGGAAAAGGAGATGGAGTAGAAGGAGGAGAAGTACGTGAGAAGTAAGGAAGCCCTACAGTGGTAGCAAGGATCCAAGGGCTCTCTCTCAATGCCTCTCTCTCTCTCTCTCGCTCTCTTATTGCCCTTCTTCCTCTGTCTAGCAGTGTGGTCCCCTGCTGCAAGCTACCCAAGAACGGAGGGCGCTCGTCTCTTTCTTGCGGATCGTGTATTATAATACGGGCGCATCAACATCAGCAGCAGCAGCAGCAGCCCCCTTGGACATCGGATACTTTTAAATTCCATCGGATCGTTCGTCCGCGCTAAAGTCATCCTTTTCCCTCCCTTTCATCCTTTTTTCCACACAGCATACATACAATCTGCTCGTCCTTGCATATAGCTGCAACAGCAGCAGCAGCAGGCAGCTCGAGCTTGGCAGGGCCTTCCGCAAGGGATTGATTTCGCGTCGCGTCTCTGCGTTACACAAGAAGTTGGATATGTCTATAGGTATACCTATATATACGTACATATACTCTTTATTCTCGGCCTGCTCGCTTACACGTGCCTACAGTTACACCTCCTCGCTTCCAGTAATCGAGAAGAAAGGAATCTCCTGCCTATGGCTGGACGATATAATATGCCAATACAAGGGAGGGACGTGCAGGACGCATTTTTGTCGCACGCGGGCACACTTACGCGGCCGCTCGCCCTACCTACCTACCTACCTATACTTCCCTCCTACTCATCACCCTCTTCTTCTAGCCTCGCTCTTTCCTTTTTTTCCTTCTTTCGTCATTTACTTACGCTCCATGAGTATATATGTTTTTTCAACATTCTTTCCCTTTTTTCTTTTATCTTTTTCTCATAAGTCTTTCATCTTGTGTATGCTTTTTATGTTAATTTATAACTTGATAAATTTGACCTTATCTCTTTATATACAAAAAAGCTCGAGCCTTAAAAAAAAATTGATTTGTTCCAAACAAAAGTTATTAATTATTTTTGTTAACTTACCCAATATGAATTTGGCTAGTATGATATAAGGGGTAAGTTAGGAATTATTATAGAGAAGAACACGAAGAAATTTAAGCGCGTCCAAAGTAGCTTGTGATGCAAGGGGTAGAGCTTACTGTAAGAACGGGCTGTAATTTTTTCCGCGACATCTCAGCTAAGTTTTTATAAAAATGTATATAGCATAATATAATGTGTTAATTCTCGTGGAACACTTTTAATATTGTTCTGTTTTCTTTTTTATTTTTCTCTTCTTTATTTCGTAAATTTTCAAAAGGTCTTAATTTTTAAAATCATTTCAGTACTTTTAGTGTGAGCAGTAGCAGCGTAGCTGCGTTGCCGCCGCTGAAATGGTGTAGAATTTTTAGTCGAGAAAGAGAGTGAATGAGAGGTAATAAGTAGGGGGGGGGGGGAAAGAGACAATTGTTACCAAGCAGCAGCAGCAGAGCATCGTCTCATCAAGCCTCATCAGGACTGATTAGCTATAGCACGCACGAGGAGGTTACAGCTATATATACGACGAGTCTCGCGCGCGCTGCTACTGCCGAGTGCGTTGTGCTACTGGTCGTCGACCACCTCTAGATTAGCCGTTGACCCCATTAACTGCAGCTTAACAGCTAGCAGCAGCAACAACAGCAGTAGCAGCCTTTCTCCTACTACGCCTCCTCACTCAATCCGTAGCATGTGTAAGTATTATGTGTAGTTAGCCACGATTATACATATACCACCCAACGCAACAGTCGCGGTCAAAGTAATTGGCGCCTATGCGGGAGCTCGACAGCTTGATTCTCTACTCCTATATATACTCTACCCAGCTTCTCTCTTCCTCCTCTTTCTCCTCCTCCTTTACTTTAAAACATCTCTTGCTGGCGCTTTGTCTTTTTTATGGCAAGGGGCTTCCTTATTAACCTTCTTCCTTATATTATATTTACTTAGTCCTAGTGCTCCGCTAATAAAAAACAGTCCAAACACCACCGGACCAAGAGAACTGCTGCTGTCAACTGCGTTACTCGAGACTCTACCGTGGGTCAACGACATGTTCGCGTCAGAGCTGCTGTCCGTACATAACTTATTATTCGTTGCCCGGCTCGCATCCCAACGATAATCCGCGACAACTGCAGTCGCAGCAGCAGCATCTGCCACACTGTAACTACTACCCTTACATCCCCCTTTCCCCTCCCGCTATCTGAAATATGGAGTGAATAAAAGCAAGTCGATCGATAGTGAGCTTATACGTATATATCTACCATTTTTGCTCCGAAATTGATTAATCTTGGCCGCGCGCGAATCCTACACTCCTCCTTATTGACTCTTCAAATCAATCTTAAAGTTTTTTCGATAATGTGCGCGCTTGTTTATATTTAAATTCATAACAAATAATTAATTTGATTATGTTTTATGAAAATTAATAAGTATTATTTTGTAGATGTAAGGTCATTTGAAAGTATGAAAAATGTTTAAAATTTGAGCTGTTGAGGCTAAAGCTCGCGGAGGAAGTTTGGCATATCGAATGCCCTGAATCGTGTTAAATTTAGTGCGCACAAAGACAAAAAAAGCATACTTATATACCTCTTACTTTGTAGAAAGCTCCAAACGTATACCTACGTGATAGACATGCGTTTTGAAAGAAAAATATAGAAAATAAAAATAGTATATAAAGAAGCGAAAGAAAAACGAACGCGATGAAGGGTCTATACTATATCCAAGCTTTTTTACTATACTTTCTACGATAGTTTGTGGTGCGAAAAAAACACAAAAATAAGCTGGGGTTGGTATCGGCTATAAAAGATCGATCCAGCTATATAGGACCGCCATCCAACGTATGGACGGGCAGGAAGGGGGGTTGATGGCACTTTGCCCGATACTCCCCAATAGTATATACAGATATACATATATACATATATCCGGACGAACCTTGTTGTATGGGTATATATATACGGTCCTCGGCGGTGTTGCACCAGTACAGGCGAGAGCAACTTCAAAGGCAGCCAACGAGCTGCGAACGCTGCCAATCGGGGTATGAAATCAGGGAGCACAACTCCCACCCTCCCCGCCCCCCTGCAACAACTCGTCGTTGTCGTCGTTGTCGTATATAGTCGTCGCGTCGTTCCTGCCGTTTATTCTTTCCGCTCTCAAGCTACTCGGATAGCAGTACCTATATAGCCAAGCCCCAGCTATTGTCGTGTAGGTACATACGTGTATAGGTGTATAGTCAATATCAAAGCTTGGTTGGTGGCGTCGGTGCGGCTGGAGGCGCGACGCGTGTGCATCCGCCACGAATCTGACCAGGATATATCATCACTGCGCGCTACGGCATATATATTGAGAAGCAGCGCAGCAGCAGCAGCAGCAGATTGACGAAAGGAGGGGTGGCTGCGACTCGAGGATAAAGGGGGAGGATGGGCTGTTCCAGAGATGAAAGAGCTGCAAGTGATCGACCGAGGGAGGCCGAGAAATGGATCAGGGACGTACGTACGTATCTATACGTAGACGTATATACACATCTTTAAACCCTATAATATATATCTGTGTGTGTGTGTGTGTGAGCTTAGGCATCGGAAACGGATGGGGTTCCGCTGTCGCTAATGCCCTGGTTAGCGAGCAGCAGCCTGACAGCCAGGCGCGCTGGCAATTTTCTTTGTACGTAAGCCAACTCGCACGAGGCCACGGGGGGGTTGCTTCTGCGCTCCCTATACATCCGCCACCCTCCTTCTTTCCAGCCGGTGCACCAAACTCTCTCTTTTTCTTTCTGACCATCACCACCACCACCACCACCACCAGTAGCAACCCCCTTTTGCTTTGGCTTTGCAGAAAATGCAATTTAAGCCGGGCACACTGCCTGCCTGCCTGAATGGATGGGTAGGTATGTGTATGCTCGCACCCCGCTCTATATAGCCTTTGCCCAAGCCTTCGCTCGGTTACGTCTGGTCTCCTACATCTCCCTTGATATTGCTGCTGCTGCTGTGGCAGACTGTGCCTATTTTTTTTCGTTCAGCTTCCGCGAGGGGGACGACGATCAACAACGCTACAACGTTACGTCGTATATATATAAACGTAGTAGTAGATAATAAAGGAAGGGGAAATCATCGGGCAGGCGACACACGATCGTCGTCGTGGCTAACGACATCCCCATGCCCCCTCTCGAACCGAGGAGTCGCGTGCGCCCTGGCACATATATCCGACTCCCACCCTCCTCATCCCCTTCCTTGCCCCCGGAGACGCATTGGAGCTGCTGCTGCTGCTTCGTTCCGGGATTAGCGGTTCAATGGGCATTAGGCTTTTCGCCTCACACCCTCCCACCCGTTTCTCCTCCTCCTCCCCACCCCCCCCCTTCACCTTCAAACCTATCTTTTATTTCTGTGCATGTGCATATATGTATCGCTGCTGCTGCTGCTGCCAAGCGTCTACCCGATCTTTTTAAGCTCCCTGCTCTCTCTCTCTTTCTCTCTTTTTCTCTGTATCTCACCGCCGCTTGTTGGCTTGCCGCGATTGCAGGCCTTTGCTTCCTGCAGCGTCACCCTTCGTTCTTGCTGCTTCTCACCCCTGGATGGATGGATGGATGGATGGAAGAAACAACGGGGCTTATAATATATATTGCTGTATAGGTACTATACTACTAAAAATCTAGTTTTCACGCTTCGGTAACGCGCTGCTGTCTATACTTCTCCTCCACGGAGCCCTTTTTACATTCTGCAATTTTCTTTTATTCCCCCTTTTTTTTGCCTCCTCTCGTCCCTGCCGTCTTCATCCCCGCAGTCTTTTTTCCTTGATCATTTTGCTTTTGGAACCTTAACTTCAAATGCTAATTGAAATATGCTTTTTGATATTTTTGTGTTATTTCAAAAATTGAAAGCCAAATCGAGTATACCTATTCGCTAATTCTCACTATAATAATACGAGGACGTGCGATGCACAACTATAACGTTAAGCCGCCAGCAGCTATACATATAGCCAGCACAAAGCATACGTCTGCGGCTAAATTTTGCCACGACGAATACAGACGAGCGAAGCGATGTCACAAAAGCAAAAAAAGAAGCAGTCTTGCGCGCAGGAAAAGAGTAGTTTGGTTGATAAAAGCCCCCGTGGTTTTTGAAGCAGCTCTCGCTTACCGGCCTTATATATATATTATAGTAGATGATGAAAGGCAAAAAAGAAATTGTCAAAGCTTGCACTTACCGGGTGTGCATGTATATAAGTATATAATATAGTAGCTGCGTGCAGATAGAGAGAGAGAAATGAAGCTCAGACTTCAGAAGGCAGCTTCTGTTGTGCTTGCGTCATTTGACGCTTCGGCCCCAAAGGGACGACGTGGAGACCAAAAAGGAAGACGCAAGGGGTGGGCGCAGCTTCGATATAACCAGCTATAGCTGTATAGAGATTAAAATGATGATGATGATGATGATGATGATGATGATGATGATGATGATGATGATGATGATGATGATGATGATGATGATGATGATGATGCTGGGAATGGATGACTTCTTATATGTATATAAAAAGAAAGACTACCGCTCTTTTTCTGACAAGGAACGTTGCTTGCGAATTGACTAGGCATACGAAAAGATGACGCGTGGCATTATATCTTTGCGGCTAATGACGAAATCCGCTAGATAGGATAACCGAAGAGGCCCACTTTTTTGAAAACCGTTAAGAGCCGTGCTTGCTGTTGGCAGGTAGATGCGCATATACCCACATAATACACCATACTTATACCTATACTGCTCGAGGCTGGCGCGTTATATATTATGTTTGGACGGATCGTGCGAGAAAGAAACACGCGCGGTCTATTGAAGATAAAAGCTCATTTTTTATGTCTCCTTCTTTTGCTTCCTTCCTATTCTTTCTTTCTATTCTTATCCTTCTTCGGGTTTCTTACTTGCGGAATGAAATAAATAAATAAATTAATGTAGCAGCAGCAGCTTAACTTGTAGATGTATGTGTGCGTGTAAGTTGTCCTTTGCATGTGCCGTTATGACGAGAGAGACAGACAGAGAGAGCGGATTCGAATTGAAAATTTAAACGCCTTTGGCGCGCATCGGAAACATGCCATGTTCATCGACATGTAACTTCTTGATCGTGATAATTGCTGCTGGAATACCAACGAGCGCGCAGGATATAATCGTGACTCGGAATATTATATCGTCAAGTCGTGTAAGCGCGTACGCGCGCACGCACCGGATTCCTGATGAAAAAGCTCGAAGCGAGAATCAAGACGCATCGGGTGGGTGTGTGTGTGTGCTTGTGAAGTAATACTATGATTATGTATCCTCTCATATTATTGTTATTATCGTGTCAAGTCACACGTTACGATCGATGACGGTTCGAAGACCACTAAGATTTTTTTTATATTTTCCATGTTGAAGGAAAATAATTTCGATCTAATATTACCAAAATTATTGAAATTGTAGCTCAAAAACTGCAAAAATGAACATAAAGCTATAATATCACGAAACGATAGAATTAAGGAATCGAGGGAAGCGAAGATCCAAAATACTTATTGAGTAGTAAAATATACTTGAAGATTATCAATCTTAGATCTACGGTCATTGGCACCGGCTGGACCGCAAATAAAAAGAACAACTGTGTATATATAGATATGCGCGACCGCACGCGAGCCAAGCATCTGCATGCGGATGAAAAAGGCAGAGGTGAAGAGGAGAGTAGCGTCACATTGACGCGTGATGGGGATTTCGCGACGCGGACGAAGTAAAACCCGCTGGCGAGTTGAATACGAGATATAAGTATAAGAGAGCTTGGGAGCTGATGATGTTCCAAACAACTGTCGGTGCGGGGCTGACTACGCGCGCCAGTTATGCATACAAACGCGATCACGCACAAACACACACTCACGCAATATGCTTATGCTTATATACTTATATGCTGCACTTTATAGAGTGTCCCAAGCGTTGTACGTACAATGAGCGTCTTCTCTCGTGCCCTCTTCGATTGGATTCGGAAAGTATATTTTGATTGATCAGCATTTATTATTCTTTCTCATTCAGCAATTATTATTCTTTCTCGTTATTGCGCTTAGATTTACCTTGGAGCTTTCGTATCAGGATATTTTGAAGAGCATATTGTTACAGTTGCTATATCTCGAAACTGTTCTCCAATTAATGATGAGGGAGTCTCATCGTCTCCAGTTTTGTAGAAGCTGCTGCTGCTGATACTTTTCTATATACGCAACGGTATATGCCAAGAAGTACGTGTAGGAGCGATGAGACAATAAAGTTTTGTCAAACGAAAAAGGAAGGATGAGTGAGCGAGTGCGATGAGAGCTGGCGACGTGCGGTTGAGGTATGGGACATGATTTTTCGGGGGAGAAGGTATAAGTATATATAAAAGAGGTGGAGAACGCTGTGTGTCTTTTGTCGAGTATAGATAGGTATAGGTAGGTATGCGAGCGGTGTGTGTTGTGTTCCGAGCGTATAAGCGTTCCAACCAGGATAGAATATTAATAGCGCGAGCAGCGACAGAGTCAGGCGACTGGAAGCCGGAACTAAAGCAAGCTCCCCCCCCCCCACCCCCTGTTCCCTTGCCGTAAAACGCCTTGAAGCACATAGTATGTACAGGCGAGAGAAAGGAGGAGGTGGAGGAGGAAAGACTTGGTATAAGGCTTGCTTGGGGCTTATTTATAAGCACAATAACGCGCGCTGCTTATATGAACGACCAAGCCAAGCAACAGCAGCAGCAGCAAACGAGCTCCCACGCTACCCATATTGCGTATTGAGCCCGTGCACTATACTCGCTGCACACACGACACGTGTGTGCATATGTGCAGGCACGCAGGCTGCTGCTGCTGCTGCTGCTGGCTGCACCTCAGTTTTCTCCTCATTCCTTTTCTTCGCCTCCCCTCCCCCCCTTCTTCTCTTCCTCCTCCTTTTCTTTCTCCTTCGTGCATTTGATTTTTCTGCATATCTATGTGTCTTTTGATTACAATATAATATAGGTATGTACACACCTATATTCCTTTCTGCCTTATAAGCTTCGCGATAAATGCTAATAATAGAGGAGATTGACACCGAGGAGCGATTAAAACTGACAAATAAAGTTTGAACCTTCTTTATGCATCCCACAGCAATTCTGTCAATTTTATAAGATTTTTATATATTATTAGCATGACATACATTTGACAGAAAAAAGCTTGATTTGATTCTCAATCCATAATTTTTGCACAGATAATTCAAAAGAAAGGATGAAAGTTATTTGAATGTTACTTGTACTTCAATTATATAATTATTCACTTAAGAATATATCTTTGATGCTCTATATTAAGTTTACCTAAGTGCAAGCTTTTGTTGAATAAGTTATAGACACAATTTTTTGACAACTGCCGCTTTATCATGCTTGACGGTTTTTTTTACCGAATGACGTTACTTACCTACAACCGAGACGACGGAGAGTCAAGGCTTCAAGCGCGACGAGATCTTAGTAGTAGCAGCAGCAACAACGGATACAAGAAGGAGGTGGAGGAGGAGGAGGAGGAAAAAAAAGAACGGAGTAAAGAATTGGATAGGAAGACGAGAGAGAGAGAGAGAACGAGCGGAACTCGGCTTCGTGGAGTCGCTTCCTCTTCTCTTGGACATGCCTCGCTGATTCCTTGTCCTCTTCCCACACTTAACTCTCATCCTCCTCGGTCTTGCACTCACCTCATTCTCTCTCAGCTTACTCCTATTAGGTATAGGTACTTACTTACTTACTTACTGGTATACCAGCACCCCACACCAGTAGCACTATATAGTACCGCCTTATTGTCATAGCTTTTGTCTCTCGCCACTCGACAAGTCTCTACATATATCCACATTGGTTACAATCTCGTTCAATCCTATACCTTGACTTATACTAACTAACTCGGAAGCATTTATATTAACGGGTTAGAGAAAAAAGAAATAAAAGTAGAAGTTATTTTTATATAATTACCTTTTGTATTTTTCGTTCTCCAAAAAACGAAAAAAAAAAAAAAATAATAAAAATGGGTCGAATCAAAACAAAAGGTTAAAGCTCAGAAACGGGCCCTTATCCGATACTTACACGTACATGTACACCTACATCCATTACAAGGAGTTGTAGGTACACCAGGTAATGTGGGCAAATATATAGCGCATCGGTCGGAGTGTGTCGAGGAGGGGCTGCACACACCAATCAAGGATAGGTGAAAGCATCAGAGCTAAGAGCGGAAGAAGGAACGGGTGAGCGGCCACTTGGAGCCCGTCGTCGTCGTCGTCATCCGTCGTCCACAGAAAATCATTCCCA
>JAPYZE010008221.1:0-11105 GCA_030522805.1 Leptomastidea abnormis
TAGCAACTTGTGCAACTTGATGATCGACCTGTTGCTTTTATAGGAATGTATAAAGAGAGAATGTGGAACGGAGATGGCTGAGATTCAAGATTTGAAAGGGTGATATATATATAAAAGTAAGCTTTAGTTTGTTCAAGTGTATACTTTAACGCTTTTTATGATGATAAGGTTTAATGAGTACTAGTTTTGATGTATGCATGTGTGTTTTTTTTTTATTTTTAATTATTAAAATTATTTTGAATGAAATTTAATTTTGTAAAGTCTATTTTTATTTTTTTTTTATGTAATAAGACATAATATAGTGTATGGACAATAGATTGTAAAAATATTAGTTATGACCAAGAGTTTGTGAGAAAACTGCATGAGATTTGTTATTTTGAAATTGAAAAATATTTAGATCAGATAATACGTAATCGGTGACCCGAATAATGTTAGCGGATATGGGGCTAACATTGTCACATAAATTGAAAAGGAGTAGACGACTAGTTTGTTTAAGCGGTTGACTTGAAAGCAAAATACAAAAAAAAAAAAAATGAAAAAAAAAACTCACAATTCTTTTTTTTTTTAAAAAAAGAAAAATAATATAAGGTGTGGTATTTATAAAAAATAACATGAAATTCTCATCAGTGTTAAAATGTACAAAAGAAAGGAAAAAAAACATAATGCAAATATTTGTGGTTTTAATGGCAACAAACGAAAAAGAGAAAGAAAAAAAAAAGAAGAACACAAATCAAGCGAGCGAGCAAGCTTTGTGTAAATATTTGAATATTATTCGAGAAATGCGTTCGAACACTTTTGGGAAGGGAAAGGATGGCTTTTGAAATATTGAAGTTTCATCGTGAGCTATTGTTAAAACCGAGCAGAGAGTGAGAGAGAGGGTTATCTCTTTGGTAATCCCGAATTGACTATGAAAGTTCGTTTTATATATTCTTTCTTCTTCTCTCTTTTTTATTCCGATTATATACCTACTGTTGATTGATTATTCGAACCAAATTCGTACACGTGTCACGAGAAAAAAAACACACACACAAATGCAAACATGACCAATGTCAAGTCATTCTGACCTTATTCATTAATTCATAACACTCGCATTTAATTTTATTTCTGAACTCTTGTATAGATTATAATTCAAATCATAATCATAATATATACAATCAAATATATCATTAATAAAAAAATCACATAAATAATCCATACACAAAATTGACAAACAAAAAAAAAAACCATTAACTAAATTACCAAAAAATTACATCCAAAACACGTATAATCCCAAATTCAAAAGACTAATCCCATCACAATGATAAATAATCACAAGATAACAAAACTAAAAGTCTCCCTTCTACCTATACCATAAACCTTAATCTTAAAGTACAAGTCCCGAGTATTAAATTCATCTTTACTCAATATTCTGCAAGTCAAAACTCTCCCCCTCTCTCTCTCTCTCTTTCTCTCTCTCTCTCTCTCTCTCACTTGCATATAGCAGACTTGTACGCATTGTTTGACCTCAACATCCTCTTCAGTATTAGAATCAAGGGACAAGGCGCCAAAGCGACAAGGAGGAGGAGGAGGAGGATAGAAGTTCAGAGGATGGTAAAGTTGCAGAGAGCTATATGCTGAGATAGGACAGAAGGTGGAGGAGAAGGAGGAGGAGGATCTAGGTCGCAACTACCCGACCCAAATGTAGCTATCTCTCTCTCTCTCTCTCTCTCTTTCTCTTACTGTCCCAACTCTCTGGCGATTATGTCGATTGAAGCAGTTATATTCTTCTTCTTCTCCCTTTCTCTTTCTACTACTGGAACGCTTCGTTAACGGGTGTGGCTCATAATCTGTGTGCACTTCTCACACAGCTCGTATATGTATATATAACAACCTACTCTTCTTCCCTTGGGCATTTCTCGACTTGTTTGCTACGCCGCTAACTATATACACACATATATATTTCTACACTCTGCACCCACTAACGAGCGCCAGCTTCTAATTGAAATGAAAGAAAGTCGAGAGAGAGAGAGAGAGAGAGAGAGAGAGAGAGAGAGAGAGAGAGAGAGAGAAAGCTTGGTGTACTTCTATCCCTTATAACTCAACCGTTTGCCTCTTATACCATATGATACGTAATGTTGTGCGTTACTCTCTCAATCAATTGACAATTTAGTTATTTCTTTATTTAGATATATATAAGTTATGTAGGTGATGAGATTATATATTATTAGTTGTTGTATTTTAATAAAATTTGAAATTTTCAAAAGATGAGTCTGAAGGGGTATAACAAGTTTGATGA
Organism: Leptomastidea abnormis; assembly: GCA_030522805.1. Classification (NCBI taxonomy): domain Eukaryota; kingdom Metazoa; phylum Arthropoda; class Insecta; order Hymenoptera; family Encyrtidae; genus Leptomastidea; species Leptomastidea abnormis. Next base: position 2,276 of record JAPYZE010008221.1, read on the forward strand.
CACGTAATAAGTTGGTGGTTCTAGAGTGTATTTATTAGGAATTAATAAGATGCTTGAAGGTGTATGATGAGAGGTTATTCAATGTTTTTATTAATAATGTTTCGTGAAACGCTTACACGTAAACAAGAAGAGGGATTATACATTATATGCGTTTTACGCGCCTAACTAATATATTATAATATACGTGCCAAAGCGTAATCTAACTATTACTAAACTTTGTTTTTTCGAGTAGTAGTAGTAGTAGTAGTTGTGGTTGTTAGAGTAATAGTAGTAGTAGTAGAAAGCTATTGTCAAAATCAAAGAGAATATGGAAGAGTATAGGTGGGTGGATTCGACTTTAATGATTTATAGACGCTCGGGTTTGCTTTGTTTACCCGAACAATATAAGGGATAAGAGAGTCTGGTGTCGAAGTGAAAAGCTTGTTTGATTCTCTTTTTCTCTGAATTTGCTTACACAGCATTATTTTTTTCATTTTATTCTTAGTAGATATTTTATATTCTTTGATTTGTATTATGAATACGATCTTTTTTTCGTTTACGTGGATATACATCTTTTTATGAAACTCTTACGGTCATTTATCAATAGAATAATATTATTTCGTTTGAAAATTTATATAAATTTATAATAGTAAAATTTTATGATTAATATTATTAAAAGTGATTTATCATCTTTCTCTAGAATCTCGTAATTTTATAATATGATCGTACGAAAAGTTATACTATACAATGTATAATACGTCATAAAATAATTAGTAGCGCAAGGATTAATTTTAATATCATATGTCTTTTTGAAATTATATTATTTATGTTATTACCTACTATATTCTAAAAGCATTTAACAAATAAAAAGTTAATAAACAGGTTTTATAAAATGTTGAGAAAATAAAGTTACCTAAACATATAAACAAGTTTAAAGAGTTATTCTATTAATACTAATCTAAAAAAGGTTGGTGTACCTACTTAGAAAAATAAGTAGAAAAAGACGGGTATGGTAAGACGCAAAGTTTCATTCTTCTTTATTCTTATTTAAAATCTAGCAAGTAACTCAAAACAACATTTTGGTTCACACTTTGTTTGTTGTTGGTATTGCTCCTCAACAACACCAAAAACAAACAAAGTATAAACCAAACAATCTTAAAACTAAAGATAACGTATAAGTATAAGCATATTATAATCTACCACTTTTCCCTAATATCTCCCTCTAAACTCTGGTCGCATAATATACGCTAATGCTCCTAAGACTCACAGGATGTCCAGTAGCATTGCTTAACCGAATAATATTCACTGAGACCAGAGAAGTATAGAGACTAGTTTATGCACACACACGTAAATCTACACACACACACACACACACACACACACACACATAAGCACACATGCATGCAGTACCTACAGTTGAGCAGTCAGAGATGGGGTAGCTATATGTGTTTACACGCAAGCAAGCAGACTCTCTCTCTCTCTCTCTCTCTCTCTCTCTCTCTCTCTAGTTGGACAGGTGGAGCTTACACGTAGCTGATTTGTAAAGCCCAGTAGCTGCTACTGCTGCTGTACCAGTACGTATGTATGTATGTATGTATGTACGTCGCGAATTAATTTCACGTATCTACTCTCTTACTCTATACTGCTGACACACAATCGATTGTGTATCGAGTAAAGCTTGCATGTCTTACTGCTTGAGGTCCTGCTTTGTGTAATTTAAATGTATACATATGTACACTCTGTGTGTGTGTGTGTGTGTGTGTGTGTGTGTGTGTGTGTGTGTGTGTATTTGTAATTCGTGCAGAAACTATCCTCTATCTATCTCTATCTCTTCCGCTCTTGTATTCCGGAAAATCTAAGCTGCTGATTTGAATTTTGATATTGCGTAATTTTAACGAGTACTGCTTGAAATAGAGAAGAATTCAACGTTAGTACACATGCCAGTTTTTACTTTGGTTAAAAATGTGTTCGAGGACGTTTTTAAATAATAGTCATTTATATCTATATTGAAAACTATGTTATTTTTGTTGCGTCAGAAAGGGATATTATAGTTTAGTGATAATTTTGACGTTTATGTTATTTTTTGGGTAAAAGAGGATTTGTGGATTTATTGATTATTTTATATAGATAGGAGAAAAGTTTGTTATTATTGTTTATATAACGTAATAATAGAGTTTCCTAATATTCTATAATAATAGCGTATTTAAGCGTGTCATAAATCTGATAGGAATAATTTTACGCTATATAATTTTCGATGATTTATAATTTAATTTTATGTGATGTCGTTTTATATTAAATATAATGTAGGATAATTCATAATTTGTTCAAAAATACATTTATTAAATAATTTTGTTAACGTAAAGGTAATATTCATGTTACCTGGATTATTAAATTGAACATTTCAAAAATATATAATTTAAATTGTACGACAAATTAAATAAAATTATCCTGTAAAACTTTTATTTTTTCCATCGTGTAAAGTAATTTCAAAATTTTCTATAAATAAGATATAAGCGAACATTGGATAGTAACTGAAAAGTACAGCTTTTCTGAAATACAAAAATATCCATTTTACTAAGAACATAAAAGATGATTCTGCCACGAGAATCTAAAACGATGAAATAAAAACCACTAAACGACTAAAAAAACAGCGAAAAAGAAGAAGCATCAAGAAAGAGAGAGAAAAAAAAGACGTTAAAAACAGAAGCGGATTCGAGTCAATTTTCAGTTTTACTTTAAAGGCCAAATAGGATTGAGGTTAATTAATGATTGTTGAGTTTGATATCGATTTCAGCAGAGTTTGGTCGTAGGAAATACAAAGTCGTCTGTCTGATTCGCCATTGTCGGGGACGCTTTAATTGCTGGCATTCTTGTATCGAGTAGATGAGAAAACCGCCGCCGCCGCCGTCGGTGTGCAAGTAGAGCTTTTTTTCTCTCTCTATATATATCCTCATCCCGACTACATCAACAGCAGCTGTAGTAGTAGTAGTAGCGCCGGTACCGAAGAAATCCAACACGATTCGCGCCTACTCTAACGCCATCCTTCGGTGAACTAGCACAGATTGTCGTTTTATCAATTTTACCACGCGGTAAAGCCGGTAACCACGCTGGGATTGATGACTATTTTTTCTTTTTTATTTTGCTGCAAATATTAAGGTGATTCATCGTTGAGTTGTTTGTTAAGTAGATGATGAAGTAAACGGTTAGTGAATTGTTAGGATTATGTCGAAAAGCTTATATGAATTTTTCAATTTTAGGGAATTTGGTAAAGATTGAACTGAAATTTGAAATTAAAATTTTTTTTTGAAAAGAGTGATTTTTAAGTAGAAATAAATCGCCTTCTTTTTGTAAGCTTTGTAGATTTTCGACTGAAATTCTTTTTTAATATTGTATACGTTAAATTTCTTTTATTAAACTGTTGTGTTATGTTAACTTTTCTTTTCAGAATGAAAAATTTATTTTATGAATTTAATAAAATTAAAATTCCAATTGCATAAAATACCTTCAATAACATTGAATTTTAATATTTTTCATAAAAGAACGAAAAAAAATACCAGTTACTGCTTTTATGCAAAATAAATTTTAGTATACAAATAAGTTTGAAGTAATCCAGAAAAACTTTTTTACATCTCTCTGTAAAAATAATAAAAAGAAGAAAAAAAATCGGAATAGCAAAAACAAGAAAATGAATAATTTAAATCAAAATAAAAGTAGGTGTATAGATATATTTAAAATCAGGTAAAAGTTTTCTCCTTTTCTCTGTCAGGACACTCGGAAGACATAAAGCTTGGAGAAAAGCTCTCCAACAGTTTCAGACAAAGCTCGACAGTGGAATACAACAACAACAAAAAAGTGCCACGCGTTCTTCAGCCACTAATGCCCACTAACTCCTCCTACTCCCCTAAAAAAAAAAGTCAGAGCCAAGCTTCACTCGACGACTTGTTTTCGATTGGACATAGAAATAAAGCTTGGAAGAAGAGCTTTGAAAAGAGGTGCTAACGTCCAACAAGAAAAAATGGACAAAAGGATGGCAAGAAAAAAAAATTATGTGGAAAGCTTCAAAAGAACAGCAAAACTAACGAATATATGTTGCAGCAGCATCAAGGGTTTTAGGTAGACAGAAGAAGGAAGAGGTGGTGAATATATATGGACGTGACGTAAGGGCTACTGCCTGGTAATCTCATTTTTACCCTCTTGCACAGCTGCTGCTGCTACTAGTTACAAAGCTTCACTGACAAGCTTATGCTTCCTTTATTTTTTTTTTTTTTTTTGCTTGGTGAAGGAAGACAAAAAAAATAGAGGAAGACAAGAAAAATGATGAAGGCAAAAAATGAGTAGAGCTAACGTACAAGTATATTAGAAGCCAAGGCAGACACAAAAAAAATAAAGGAAGAACGAAGTGACGGAATGAAGAATAAGAAGAAAAAAATGGATGAGAGTTTGACGTCGCATTCGCATGTAACGATTTAATTACGATGGAGAATAAAAATTCTGAATTTGTTAAAGATGAGCAAATCTCGCTTTATAATATGGTAGGTATTTTCTCATATAAAGACTATTGTATAGCGCATACATAATACCTATATATAGGTGTACAGACTGTACACACGCATACGCGAAAATTAAATGGTAAACTTGACGTGCTTATGAATATTCATGAAGCTGGATTTGGTATGGTGCGTGTAAGCCAAGTACATATATATATACATATGCACACACATGCGGCTCACTATACGCTGCAACCAGTGATGAAATTTCATTTTACGGGTAAGGGGTGCGAATAATCTTCTAGATCCGACTTCTCTCTTCTCTCTCTCTCTTTTACTTATCCTTCTCTTCACTCTAAGGGTTCTTCTTCTTGTGTTCTCTCATATTTATATGTGTATTCGTATGCGTATTTTGCCTTTTAGCAAGATTACCCTATCCGCGTGTATTATAGTATATATGTATGCGGAAAAGCTCGTAAAAATTAAAGCGCTCGCTTGCTCAGCGTTTATTAAGTCGTTACTTGAGAAGATAACTCAGCTACGCGCGAGATTAGTTGCTTTATTTTTAGTTTTAAGTGGTGCAAGATCGTCGCTAAGAGTTGAATTTAATGCTAATAGGTATATATGTTATTTTATGAGTTTTATAAGGAAGTTTTGAGAAATTGAATATTATTGTATGAGAGAGATATGTAAGTGGATAAAAATGACACGATTTTTATTGTGGAAAATTATGTTGGTGTGATATTTTTATTTATTGATATTATTAGATTTTTAAATTGATTTTTAAGTTTTTAGAATAATTTGTTTTAATTATTTTTGAAAATTCAATTAAAATTTTTTAATTAAAAAAATTAATTGTAGTAACAAAATGTTATTATAAAATAAAATTAAAAACCTTTTATAATTAATTTCACATTAAATTCAAATTTTCAACAACAAAAAAAATTTATTAATATATCGATGCCAAGTTTATGTAGGTCATCAGTGTTTTGTTACATACTGGCAGAACAACTTAAACTTAACTAAAATTCCTTCCGCATAACAACAACAACAATATTCTATTCTATCGCCAAACAATTTGCACAAATAATTAATCAATAAAAAAAAAAGAATCTCAATATATCAAACTACACTGCCTTAAACTTCTAACACAAGTTCTAACCCTGGCAAAACACCAAAGTGCCACCTGAATCTATAAGCAGCCAAGTTAATCCAGTACGTAAATAGAAAACAATTATAAAGACTTAAAGATTAGAACAAGTCTATTTAAAAGTTAAAAAAAAAAAGAAACTCAAAGAGTAAAACACTTGAACTCTCAAGTACTAAACTCATCCCTTGAATATAACCAAACACTAGGCTAGTAAGTAAGTAAGTAAATGCAATCGCAAAATCTTATTCTGTTAGAATTTACGTATACAGTGAACGACAAATCAATGCAGAATTGAAATCAGCCAGTATAGCTGACTTGGCAGAAAAAAAAAGAAAGGGAATAGCCGTAGGGCATCGTCATTGGTGCGAAAGCGTTGACGTATTATACAGTAGCACTGAAACCTCCCTCGAGCTATTCTATCGTCGATCTTCTTTAAATCCAATTTCTCGTATAAATATATATAGATATGCAATCGCACCTTTTTTTTCCTCTTTCTTCTTTTTGTCTTTCTTCTTTTTCTCTGTGTGCTATACAGTCTTGTTTTCTAATCAGTTGTTCTTGTATTCTCCCTTGTTTTCTTTTTTTTTTTTTTTTTTTTTTTTTTTTTTTTTTTTTTTTTTGTTTTGTTTTTTGTTTTTTTTGTCTTCTTTTCGTGGTCTTTTCAAGACTACTTTCGTGATTATTGCGTGATCATTTCACGAAGTGTAGAGAGAAAGAGAGCAATGGCTAACAGTTTTATTGTTGGATTTTCATTCAAAACAATGAGCGAAAATAAGTCGTTAAAATCATGTATATTAAAAATTCCTTTCTAAGAATATTCTATTATTTAGATTTTAAAAAATAATACTGACTCCTTAGACAAGCTGTAAAATTTTTCCATTTATTAATATAGCAAGACGAAGCGATGCGGAAAAAGTAAAAATAGAATCTCAACTTGAGTACATATATCACTTATATAATACATTATGCAACAGATTCAGTATGCTCGTATACACATGTCTGGCTATACTTGACTGTTTCTACTTAAAACAGCGATAACATTGAAATACACTTAATGGATTCAAATATTTAAGATATCGAACTTATATTTGAATTTAATTTAATACCAAAAATATATTTTGATGAATTTTAAGTATAAAACTGTGCAATTTAGAAAGTTTCGAACACTTATATTATCCAGAAAAATACGTTTCTCAAGTATCTCAATTCTGTTCTCTTCTTGAGAGAGAAAAAAAAAAGAAAATTCATGAAACCGCTAGTCTAGTCGTGCATAAGCTAAAGTGCACCAGCCGGAAAAAGAATAGCTATAGATAAGAGAAAGAGAGAGAGAGAGAGAAAATGGTTGTGGAAAGAGAGCGATAAAAACAAGATAAGGGTCTGCATAGTCGTAGTGGTAAGCGTTGAATTTATTCCACTCTGGAGAATATTTTCGAACGGAGAGCGAGAGAGGACGCAATCGTTTTTTTTTCTTTGCTTGAGTGTATGAAGGAAAGAAGATGGGGTACAGAGAAAACGGTTGAGACATATTTTTTTTTGATTTTGGTAAGAGGACATTTTCATATCCAATAGAGCCGTTACCTTTACCATTGAATCCGTTACCAAGAGAAGAAATATTCGAATTTGGATTTGTGATTGAGAAAACTAAAAATGGCTTATGGGACAATGAGTGAATTTATCGAAGATAAATTTACCAATGGTAAAACGAGATGAGCTATTGTAGTTCAAGGAATGACCCTTTTTATTACGGACTAAAATTTATTAAAATGTGAATTTTTGAAAGGTAAAAAGTAAATAACGATGATTTTAATATTTTATCGATTATTATTGAATATTTTAAATATGTAAAAAATTTAATTAATATTTTATTAAACTTACATTGTGAAAAATTAATTTGTAATTTAAAAGATAATAATTAATATAAGAATTTATAATTTATTATTTATCTAAAAAATTTATTATATTTTCCAATATCCTGAATAAATTAATTATAAAATCAAGAAAAATACATCTTATAATCTTCTTACTCGTCTGCATTGTAATGAATCCAGAACAATTAATTAAATGTAAAATAAAAAAAAAAGAAACTCATTAAGCTCGAAACTTTTTAGCTTTTTAACTATTTTCAAGTGAACTTTTTAAATCCATGCAAATGTATTCTAAAAAAGGCGAGAAACTGATTCGACGATCCTTATTACTTCGATTCAAGTTAATAAAAAAAAAAAATATATCTGATTCAATCGACAGAACAAAAAAAAATTTCACGTAATAGAAATATTTTCAACAGCTGGTATCTCACAAGAACTCTTTAATATCCTTTTAGCTCCTTCTCTTATACATATATAACTGTATAGCAGAGATTTTCGAGTAGAAGCTCTAAGAAGCGAAAGTCTTGGTAATTTGGGTCGTCAGGATCTTGGACCAGTCCTTACCAGCATCCCAGTTCTCCTCGTCGTTTACCCCAATTTTCTCTTAGCTGTATACGCCTGCTGAACTATTTTCTTCACTGACTCTAATGCTCGCTTACTTAGGCTACTTTTTCGCTTATACCTTTTATTTTTATTTTTATTTCTTTTTTTGGTGGATACAAAAATTTAAGGAGTCGAAGCGATAAGAGGAAAAACAAGAAAAAAAAGATACTGAAATCTTTAGGAATTTTCACGAAATTTTAATCTTTTATTCAAAGTCGTTGAGATTTTGTGAGTGGATACTTTTACGATAGTAAGAGTGTCAGGTAAGTAATTAGAGGTAGATTTTTAAAAATGTATGTCACGAAAATAACAATTATCTAAATAATACAGAAAAAAAAAAAAACACAATTTTTTTTTTTTTAAAATCAATATCAATTTTGCTAAAGTATAAAAAAAAGAATATTAAAAAATAATTTTATCGAAAGCTTTAACAAACTGAAAATAAAACTCTAAAACACATGAGTTTAATATACGGATCACCAAGCTTTGAATAAAATCAAGAGCACACAACATATCTTTCATTTTATAGTAGCTAAAGGAACAAAGACTTTACGAGAATTCCAATAAAGCTTAACCGAAAATATGTATTATATACCTATACTGCTATAAAATTTACGCATTCACAAAACAATACCCTTTCGTCATTATTGGAAAATCATATTCTCAGCAAGCTTAAAATAAAAAAAAAAAATAAAATTTTTTTTTCAAGTAATGAATAATAGATAAAATAAAAAAAAATAGAAAAT